>OZ025290.1:118906444-119203944 GCA_964019185.1 Maratus speculifer
GTATACCTTCTGGATTTTTTTTAAGAAGCTCCGTATTACCTCTGTTTTTCAAGAAAACTATAGTATATACACACTAGGGTATATCCTGTGCTTTTAGCATATACTTTCTGCGTAGAGCGTATACCCTCTGTTTTTTATTACGACTGCACCACTGAACATAATGACATTTTTATGCATCACTGAGATTGAATATGACAGGCTTTCTGAAGTGCTTAGTATAAGTCACATTTACAGTTCGTTTACAGAAGCTCACAAGAAAATTCCATTGTATTAAGATCTATGCGGGGGAATACTTTTATGTGAATTTTAATTTTCTTAGAATACTTCAAAAGCAATGAAATTGATATGGATCATTGAGCTGTCCTATAACACATTTTCAATAGATTACATTCACAATAGATAATCGATTAATTTACGCGAATCGTTTATGCACGGAAACATTCGCGCACATTACTGGATATGGATATGATTAGCAGTTGCATTTTTTCAATTTTAATTTGTGTCCCCCGATTTTACACGATTAGGGCTGGGTTTTCGCCGGCAGAAAATGGTTTCTGCCGTGCCAGTGGCAAAAAGTGGTTATAACCGGTTTTAGCCAGCAGAAACTGGCAACAACTGGCATAAACTCCGTTTATGACATAATCTGAGACTTTTTTAGTGATATTAAATTGCTTATATATATATTTTATTTAGAATAAATAATAAATAAAATATTTTGAATAGTTTTAATTTAAAATATATATATAAATTAGTATTAGAATTTGATAGTTTTTAATCTTTCAAGAAGAATGATCCATATTATTTGCAGATAATTGAAAATCATGAAAATTATATTAAGGACACAGCAGTTGTTAAAATTATAAATAAATTTCATGATTTATAAAGAGTTAAATATTTGTTACAAATGTTAAAATCTATTGATGTTGCTTTAGATAAAAGTAGAAAAATGACTGTTCTATTGCAGCTGCTCATAAAATTTGCTTAACTTTACTCAATGATGGAAATATTATGAAAACTCACAAATGCAAGATTCAAATCTCATTTAATGCAGTGCTAGTTTTAAGTATAGGGATCAAAATTGACATTTGAGCATACAGAAAGAGCAAGAAAATTGTTTTTTGCTATTCATGTAAATTTTGTGCCATATATAATAACCCCTTAGCAAAATAAACTGCTTTCTCAGAAACATATATCCCCAAGGAAGTCCTGGAAAAAGTCATGACTTCTGTGGGCGATTGCTTTTAAAAACAAATATAGGAGTAGGGGAAAAATGAGAGTCCGGCCCCAGGAGGAGGCGTGAGGCTCGGAGGAGGGAGGAGGGCTCCTCCTCCTCAAACCTCCTCCTCAAGCCTCCTCCTCACTCCTCCTCCACAACCCTCCTCCTCCTAAACCCTCCTCCTCAATCCTCCTCATTCCTCAAGGTTGTCTTATAAGAGAAGGGGTTAAAAAGGGGGATTAAATTTTTTTCGTGAAATTTGAATATTTTATGCTATAAGAGAGGGGTAAAAGGGTGATTAATTTTTTAAGTATACTTCAGTACGAGCGGTTCTTTTGACTGTTGATTAAGAGATGAATGATTCATATTAAATTAAAAATAGTAATTAATTAAAAAGTAATTAAAAATAATAAGTGATAAATAATGAAGGGACTTAGAATTTTTCGAGCGGTATTTTTTAGTCAAGTGTAGTACGTAGTGGAATTTAAGAAGTGAATAACAGCAATTAACGATAATTAGTAATTAATAAAAAGTAATTAAAAATATTGAGTAAAAATAATGAAGGTAATAATTAAAAATGATAATTAAAAATAATGAGTAAAAAATAATGAAGGGAATTTTTCGGTGAACTTTAGTTTAAGGATTTATTTTTTGATTTGAAGCGGAAATTTTGGGGAGATTGATTTTTTTTTTTTTTTCACCGTGTTTTTAATAAGGGGTTAAGCGGATATTTTGGGGACACAGAATGTTTTTTTCTGTACTATTGTACGAGTAGTTTTTAATTTTAATGTGGTGACTTAAAAATTTTCAGTTTGGTGTAATTTAAGAGTTTATTTTTTGATTTTAAGCAGAAATTTTGGGGAGACTGATTTTTTTTTTTTTTTTTCACCGTGTTTTAGATAATGGGTTAAGTGGGTATTTGGGGACATAGAATGTTTTTTTTTTTCAGTACTATTGTACGAGTGGTTTTCAATTTTAATGTGGCGACTTAAAAATTTTCAGTTTGGTGTCATTTAAGAGTTTATTTTTTCGATTTTAAGTGGAAATTTGGGGAGATTGATTTTTTTTTTTTTCCACTGTGTTCTTACATGATGAGTTAAGCGGGTATTTTGGAGGAAATTATTATTTTAGACTAATCATTCACGAAGGATATTTTGCGGATATAAGTGTTTAATAGGGGGACTTTAATTTTTTTGCAATGAGATTGACGCGCGCTCGTCGACCTAACCGTACGGAGTTTATAGTTTTCTTTAAATCATGTATGAATATTGGTTTAGAATTTCTTAGAATGACTTCCACCACTTTTATCCACCATTATCATAAATAACACATGCTGGTAATGGGAATAATAATTTTGAATATTTATTTAATGAAGGAACTTTAAAATTATTTCGAGTACTATTTTTAGTCAACTGTGTTATACACTTGATATTTTAGAATAGTTAAAAAATAACTTTAAAATTTGAATGAAAAAATATGTTTCAAAATGGGATTTTATGTGCTAGCATTGAATCGCACTCGTCGCCCTAACGGTTTGGAATATGTGGTTTCCTTCGAACCTTGGTGAAAATTTAATTGAAATGATTATTATTATTATTTTGTGTGTGTTGTATGTATGTGTATATATGTGTGTGTGTGTTGTATGCATGTATGTGTGTTGTATGCATGTGCGTGTGTTGTATGTATTTGTGCGTATGTGTGTGTTGTATGTATGTGCATGTTGAATGTATGTGTGTGAAATTTTTTTGCCAATAGGTGTGATCTTTAGCTGAAAGTGACCTTGAGTCAAAACTTTTACCCAGGAATCGCCACGGGGAGGCAGATCACATGATTCCCGTATTGCACACATTCACATACATTATTTCGAGTGTCATTTTTAGTGAAACATAATATGCAATTGAATTTGAAGAATAGTTAAAAAATAACTTTAAAATTTGAATGAAAAATATGTTTCAAAATTGAATTTTACGTACTAACATTTATTTACGCTCGTCGACCTAACTGTTCAGAGTCCTTGATTATCTTCGAGCAATGAAAAATTTAATTTTATTAATTTATTTAGTTAGTTAGATTATTTTTTGATGATCCTGGTTTGAGGATGTTATTTTTGGATAATGAATAAATTTTAATGGTGGTACTTTATTTTTAAGGGGTGTCTTATGAAGCGACTTAGATTGTTTTCGAGTGGAAAATTTAGTCATATTTAATTTAAGAAATGATTAATTAAAGGAAAAAAGACAATTCAATTTAATTGGGTTCCTTTTTCGATAGATAAAAATAGGAATTAAAAATTTTATGAGAAATTTATTAATGAGGGCAATTGAAGCTTATTATGAATGTGACTCTATTTTAAGTAAAGGTTAGAAGACAGTTTAAAAAATGGCACTAAAAAATAAATACATTCATAACACACATATATATATATATATACATAGAATTAACTAGTAGTATTTTTAAACTAGAATAACAAACTGAACAATTTTCGTGAATATTATGAAAAAATAAATGCGCTTTAGAGAACGAAACTTTACTATTTGATTGTTATTTAATATTATAAAAATATTTAAATCTAAGTATTTCGTTTTAGGTAACAAACTTATTTTATTAGTTTAGTACATATTAATTTTCATCGTATAGTATTCAAAACACCTGTGTTCATGCAATACGGATTTACCTACTTATCGCATGCGAATGAGTAAAAGCATGATTCATTCTTATCTTAGATAAGGTTTTACCCCAGAGTCTTCAATTCAATCGACGTTATATTTTAACTTTGATTAACTAATGAAGATGCCAATTGGATCGCAATAATGATTTTATTAATTCAGATTTTAAATTAATATCAAATTGGAGGTTTTTTTTCTTTTCTCACAGATTAACTTTAAATAAAACTTAAATATTTATATATTCATTTACTTTATTAGTAAAATAATGAATGTGTCACATTCATTTAGGATTTAACTATTTGAAGATTTAAACTAACCTTTTATTTAAACGATCACATAATTAAAACTATTATAAAATTAAGTGTTTAAAAATATAAACGAAGAATTCATTTTAAAATGTACTCATACTTGGGGATAATTTACTTGGGGAATATTTCTTATATGACTTATCATGAATAACTAAGTATACACTCAGAAACAAGAACCAGTAAACATTTTTAACGAAAGGTTTTCATAAATATATACTAAGGTATATATATGTAGTAACATTTCATATAACATCAAATTTTAGCAAGTGCATGTATTGGAACACCCCCCTTTTTTTCTATCACACTTTTTCTCTCTTTGTTGTACTACTTTGGTTGAGAAATGCGGTTCAAAAAACCCTATTTGACAAAACGGAGTATGATTAGGTAGTTTTTGAATACCTGCTTTACGAAAATAAATTTAAACTTTTGACATAAAGCTGTTCTTTAATAATTTAAAACAGAAATTATTTTTTATAATTAATCCTTAACAACTTTAGACATGATTTGATGAGTCATAAGGTCATTAAAAGGTTTTTAACGTATTAATTAATTTTCTTAATCAGTTCTTCTAAATATTAAAAACTTATTCATAAGAAAATCTTACCTGGCTAGGAAAATTCAACCTCCTTGTATGTTGGTCTCGCAAGGACTGACTGATAACATGCCTGCTTATCTACCGAACCATGTGATAAGTGACGTTAGAGATCACGTGACCCTCATTATCTGCTGATAAGATAAGCACTGACTTGGAATTATCTTAATTAATTACCAAACTTCTCATTTTTTAAAAACCACACTAAACATTGCTCCCATTAATTAATCATGTAAATATAATTTATATCGTTTATGATTATCAGTTTTATACTAACATTTAACACCTATACGTATGTGTTGTATTAATTCTGTTAGTTTAATTCATACAAATTTCAACTAAAGCATCCTATGCTAGTTTTCATATATTTATTATTACATCACGTGATACAATTTCTTGTGATGTTTTAGAAATAATAGATATTTAATTTTTTTAATTAGTTAAAAACATTAAAAAAATTTTATTGCTTTTTAGCATGAATATTTTAAGAAAAACATATTTTATTCTGAAATATCAAATTTAAAAACTAACTCTTAAGAATATGACTCGATGCAGTTTACTCATTTTAAACAAGTTAACTTTACTACTTGACAGAAATATATTCAAACGCAAAGCGATTTAACTTCCACATTTTTAAAGTTATTTATATAATATACTAACATTTAATTGTAATAGGTATAATTTTATTAAAAATATTGAAGAAAATAAAATTTATACTATGTAAAAAATTAAAACACCATTTAAAAATATTAAACAACAACAACAAACTTGTAATTAAGAGATGAATAAATATATAAATATATGAATCACACAATAATAAAAAGAAATACTTAATCATTCATAAAAATTCTTCCCTTGAACATTCCCATGTATGTTAGTAAAAATATTATACTAAAGTGTTCAAAAAGATTATAAGCGTTTGCAAATTAACAAAGAAAATTGAGTATTAAATATCAAATAATGGACATGCACTTTTTACACTCACATCTTACAATGTACTTAGTAACCAAATGTAATGATTTTTAAGCATTTCTTCTTAAATTTTTTTTTTCAATGAAAGACTATCACAGTTGAATATTAAGCTTTCTCTTCACAACTTTATCGAGAAATATGTAATGTATACCACACGATTTCATTAAATGAATCACAATACAATTCAAACTTCTCATTTTCAATGTTTTATATACTAGTGTTTATCAAATAGGTGGTTATTCTGAACAATCATTACTTAGTATATTGATGAAAAGTTTGTGTTGAACGGTTTTTAACTTAAATGGTGTGAGATAAGGATATATTAGGACAGAAGTTATTAAATATAGAGTCTTTAAAGTTTATACCCGTGCAACAATTGGCATTTCAAGAAACAAAGTTGTGTCATATTTGAAAGCATTCTTTATATTCGAAACGCACACGTGATCACGATCACATCACTGAAGAGCATAGAGAAGCTGTTTATGTTGTATATAATTTGAATTTTCATTAACACAATATTATAACCGAAGTTTTTCGACAGTTTGAAAAATTATGATGTTCAACGTCTGCACACGTTAACACAGAATAAGATTAGCTTATGCCCTTTCGATGATAAGCGTTATTTGCAGGTAAGATGTATTAACATAACAAAATTTTCTTGGTAATTTTACTCGCAGGTTTCGAAACCACAAACATCTGATCATACTTCTCATTTTTAACACGCGACACTAACCATTGGGCCATTAAAGCCCGTAATTTAGTAACTTAAAATTAAGAAAGATCATCGAAAATGATTACTTCACACATGCAAAAATAATTTTTATTGTGACTTATCAGTTAAAAATCACGAAGAAAAGAAAAATATCACATATGTTTTGGATTACTTTGAGATTTTATGAGTCACTTCATCAGTTAAATAGACATAACCACTTCTTATGAATCACTACTTATGCTTAAATTTTGAAACACTTGCTTATATGAAATGTATTATATTTTAGTTTATCAGTGATAGTGCGATTACTTGTTAATAATTTTAATGTTATTAAAAAAATTTAAAAAAATCAAATGTGAATAATTAATTAAAAAAACACAAGTCACTATTAAAGGTTTGAACAAATTATTAAAATTATTTTACAAAACTTTTCAAATTATTTAAAAATGTTTCACTAATATTTAGTAATCGTCAAATTTTAATGTCGATAATCATTTATGTGAGTCAGGTTTTCTGTTTTAACTGTTAAGTTATCAGATTCCCCCTTCAAGTACATCTCATTGATAAGTTTTAATCAACCAATCAACTATTTATTTACCCCAGCAACCAGCTATTTGTTTACCCTAGTAACCAAAAAGCTTTTGTCGACACATGAACAAAATTTTGATGATGCAAGACTCTTCATTTTCATTCGAAAAAACAATGACTTATGTAATAAATTTTTTCTTTACTTAAATGAAACCTTCACATGTGTATGGTAAAACTTGGAAAATTTCATTTAATGCACAAATTTAAAGTTAACAGACAAGGTCTTCACACATCTTTTAGTATTTTACTAACACTTTGCCAAATATCTTTAGAAAAAAACAACAGAATTTTAAATAATTATTTTAATAAAAATTCTCTTTTGTAAGTGACATTATTAAACTAACTTGAAAAATTAACTTGGCAAAGCAAGTTTTCACTATTCCAACTAAGTAATATTCATAAGTTTTATATGATAAACAACCTGTTTGGTTATGTCCCAGCATGGCTTTATAAAATGTATCTAAAATAACCTTTAATATCAATGTTTAAAAATATGCGAATAATTCAGTTAGTCTTTTATAGATGATTATTTTCCCTTCTATTATTTAAAAGACATTTTAAAATAAAATTATTACTGATGCCAGTTTATCCCAGTGTTATGAAATATGTATGCAAAACTTTTAATTCTAATTTTCACATTTTATTATTTCAAATTATTGTTTTCAAGTTGTACTAAAATTTGGAAAAAAATATTTAATTTTCATGCATAATTAAATTGAAATACTTTAATAATAAAGATACATTTAACATTGTATACTCACCTAATCCAACACTTTCACAAATACACGTCCGACTCGCTCCAAGGTTTAGGAAGAAATGAGAGATTCAAAGTCCTTATCAGAAAATGTTATCAGATAGTCTTATCTTAAGATAAGTGACGTCAGAGAACATATGTCATCAACTGGTCACGTGATGTATATCACATGACCAGTGCTTTGTTAATTAATCTTATTAATTAATTATTAAGTATTAAATTATTAATTATTAATTAATTAATTATTAAGTATTAAATTAAATTATTTAATATTATTAATTCTTTGTTATTAAAAAATAATAACTATTTTTAATAAGATTAATTAATAATATTAAATAATTTAATTTAATACTTAATAATTAATTAATTAATAATTAATAATTTAATACTTAATAATTAATAAGATTAATTAACAAAGCACTGGTCATGTGATATACATCACGTGACCAGTTGATGACATATGTTCTCTGACGTCACTTATCTTAAGATAAGACTATCTGATAACATTTTCTGATAAGGACTTTGAATCTCTCATTTCTTCCTAAACCTTGGAGCGAGTCGGACGTGTATTTGTGAAAGTGTTGGATTAGGTGAGTATACAATGTTAAATGTATCTTTATTATTAAAGTATTTCAATTTAATTATGCATGAAAATTAAATATTTTTTTCCAAATTTTAGTACAACTTGAAAACAATAATTTGAAATAATAAAATGTGAAAATTAGAATTAAAAGTTTTGCATACATATTTCATAACACTGGGATAAACTGGCATCAGTAATAATTTTATTTTAAAATGTCTTTTAAATAATAGAAGGGAAAATAATCATCTATAAAAGACTAACTGAATTATTCGCATATTTTTAAACATTGATATTAAAGGTTATTTTAGATACATTTTATAAAGCCATGCTGGGACATAACCAAACAGGTTGTTTATCATATAAAACTTATGAATATTACTTAGTTGGAATAGTGAAAACTTGCTTTGCCAAGTTAATTTTTCAAGTTAGTTTAATAATGTCACTTACAAAAGAGAATTTTTATTAAAATAATTATTTAAAATTCTGTTGTTTTTTTCTAAAGATATTTGGCAAAGTGTTAGTAAAATACTAAAAGATGTGTGAAGACCTTGTCTGTTAACTTTAAATTTGTGCATTAAATGAAATTTTCCAAGTTTTACCATACACATGTGAAGGTTTCATTTAAGTAAAGAAAAAATTTATTACATAAGTCATTGTTTTTTCGAATGAAAATGAAGAGTCTTGCATCATCAAAATTTTGTTCATGTGTCGACAAAAGCTTTTTGGTTACTAGGGTAAACAAATAGCTGGTTGCTGGGGTAAATAAATAGTTGATTGGTTGATTAAAACTTATCAATGAGATGTACTTGAAGGGGGAATCTGATAACTTAACAGTTAAAACAGAAAACCTGACTCACATAAATGATTATCGACATTAAAATTTGACGATTACTAAATATTAGTGAAACATTTTTAAATAATTTGAAAAGTTTTGTAAAATAATTTTAATAATTTGTTCAAACCTTTAATAGTGACTTGTGTTTTTTTAATTAATTATTCACATTTGATTTTTTTAAATTTTTTTAATAACATTAAAATTATTAACAAGTAATCGCACTATCACTGATAAACTAAAATATAATACATTTCATATAAGCAAGTGTTTCAAAATTTAAGCATAAGTAGTGATTCATAAGAAGTGGTTATGTCTATTTAACTGATGAAGTGACTCATAAAATCTCAAAGTAATCCAAAACATATGTGATATTTTTCTTTTCTTCGTGATTTTTAACTGATAAGTCACAATAAAAATTATTTTTGCATGTGTGAAGTAATCATTTTCGATGATCTTTCTTAATTTTAAGTTACTAAATTACGGGCTTTAATGGCCCAATGGTTAGTGTCGCGTGTTAAAAATGAGAAGTATGATCAGATGTTTGTGGTTTCGAAACCTGCGAGTAAAATTACCAAGAAAATTTTGTTATGTTAATACATCTTACCTGCAAATAACGCTTATCATCGAAAGGGCATAAGCTAATCTTATTCTGTGTTAACGTGTGCAGACGTTGAACATCATAATTTTTCAAACTGTCGAAAAACTTCGGTTATAATATTGTGTTAATGAAAATTCAAATTATATACAACATAAACAGCTTCTCTATGCTCTTCAGTGATGTGATCGTGATCACGTGTGCGTTTCGAATATAAAGAATGCTTTCAAATATGACACAACTTTGTTTCTTGAAATGCCAATTGTTGCACGGGTATAAACTTTAAAGACTCTATATTTAATAACTTCTGTCCTAATATATCCTTATCTCACACCATTTAAGTTAAAAACCGTTCAACACAAACTTTTCATCAATATACTAAGTAATGATTGTTCAGAATAACCACCTATTTGATAAACACTAGTATATAAAACATTGAAAATGAGAAGTTTGAATTGTATTGTGATTCATTTAATGAAATCGTGTGGTATACATTACATATTTCTCGATAAAGTTGTGAAGAGAAAGCTTAATATTCAACTGTGATAGTCTTTCATTGAAAAAAAAAATTTAAGAAGAAATGCTTAAAAATCATTACATTTGGTTACTAAGTACATTGTAAGATGTGAGTGTAAAAAGTGCATGTCCATTATTTGATATTTAATACTCAATTTTCTTTGTTAATTTGCAAACGCTTATAATCTTTTTGAACACTTTAGTATAATATTTTTACTAACATACATGGGAATGTTCAAGGGAAGAATTTTTATGAATGATTAAGTATTTCTTTTTATTATTGTGTGATTCATATATTTATATATTTATTCATCTCTTAATTACAAGTTTGTTGTTGTTGTTTAATATTTTTAAATGGTGTTTTAATTTTTTACATAGTATAAATTTTATTTTCTTCAATATTTTTAATAAAATTATACCTATTACAATTAAATGTTAGTATATTATATAAATAACTTTAAAAATGTGGAAGTTAAATCGCTTTGCGTTTGAATATATTTCTGTCAAGTAGTAAAGTTAACTTGTTTAAAATGAGTAAACTGCATCGAGTCATATTCTTAAGAGTTAGTTTTTAAATTTGATATTTCAGAATAAAATATGTTTTTCTTAAAATATTCATGCTAAAAAGCAATAAAATTTTTTTAATGTTTTTAACTAATTAAAAAAATTAAATATCTATTATTTCTAAAACATCACAAGAAATTGTATCACGTGATGTAATAATAAATATATGAAAACTAGCATAGGATGCTTTAGTTGAAATTTGTATGAATTAAACTAACAGAATTAATACAACACATACGTATAGGTGTTAAATGTTAGTATAAAACTGATAATCATAAACGATATAAATTATATTTACATGATTAATTAATGGGAGCAATGTTTAGTGTGGTTTTTAAAAAATGAGAAGTTTGGTAATTAATTAAGATAATTCCAAGTCAGTGCTTATCTTATCAGCAGATAATGAGGGTCACGTGATCTCTAACGTCACTTATCACATGGTTCGGTAGATAAGCAGGCATGTTATCAGTCAGTCCTTGCGAGACCAACATACAAGGAGGTTGAATTTTCCTAGCCAGGTAAGATTTTCTTATGAATAAGTTTTTAATATTTAGAAGAACTGATTAAGAAAATTAATTAATACGTTAAAAACCTTTTAATGACCTTATGACTCATCAAATCATGTCTAAAGTTGTTAAGGATTAATTATAAAAAATAATTTCTGTTTTAAATTATTAAAGAACAGCTTTATGTCAAAAGTTTAAATTTATTTTCGTAAAGCAGGTATTCAAAAACTACCTAATCATACTCCGTTTTGTCAAATAGGGTTTTTTGAACCGCATTTCTCAACCAAAGTAGTACAACAAAGAGAGAAAAAGTGTGATAGAAAAAAAGGGGGGTGTTCCAATACATGCACTTGCTAAAATTTGATGTTATATGAAATGTTACTACATATATATACCTTAGTATATATTTATGAAAACCTTTCGTTAAAAATGTTTACTGGTTCTTGTTTCTGAGTGTATACTTAGTTATTCATGATAAGTCATATAAGAAATATTCCCCAAGTAAATTATCCCCAAGTATGAGTACATTTTAAAATGAATTCTTCGTTTATATTTTTAAACACTTAATTTTATAATAGTTTTAATTATGTGATCGTTTAAATAAAAGGTTAGTTTAAATCTTCAAATAGTTAAATCCTAAATGAATGTGACACATTCATTATTTTACTAATAAAGTAAATGAATATATAAATATTTAAGTTTTATTTAAAGTTAATCTGTGAGAAAAGAAAAAAAACCTCCAATTTGATATTAATTTAAAATCTGAATTAATAAAATCATTATTGCGATCCAATTGGCATCTTCATTAGTTAATCAAAGTTAAAATATAACGTCGATTGAATTGAAGACTCTGGGGTAAAACCTTATCTAAGATAAGAATGAATCATGCTTTTACTCATTCGCATGCGATAAGTAGGTAAATCCGTATTGCATGAACACAGGTGTTTTGAATACTATACGATGAAAATTAATATGTACTAAACTAATAAAATAAGTTTGTTACCTAAAACGAAATACTTAGATTTAAATATTTTTATAATATTAAATAACAATCAAATAGTAAAGTTTCGTTCTCTAAAGCGCATTTATTTTTTCATAATATTCACGAAAATTGTTCAGTTTGTTATTCTAGTTTAAAAATACTACTAGTTAATTCTATGTATATATATATATATATGTGTGTTATGAATGTATTTATTTTTTAGTGCCATTTTTTAAACTGTCTTCTAACCTTTACTTAAAATAGAGTCACATTCATAATAAGCTTCAATTGCCCTCATTAATAAATTTCTCATAAAATTTTTAATTCCTATTTTTATCTATCGAAAAAGGAACCCAATTAAATTGAATTGTCTTTTTTCCTTTAATTAATCATTTCTTAAATTAAATATGACTAAATTTTCCACTCGAAAACAATCTAAGTCGCTTCATAAGACACCCCTTAAAAATAAAGTACCACCATTAAAATTTATTCATTATCCAAAAATAACATCCTCAAACCAGGATCATCAAAAAATAATCTAACTAACTAAATAAATTAATAAAATTAAATTTTTCATTGCTCGAAGATAATCAAGGACTCTGAACAGTTAGGTCGACGAGCGTAAATAAATGTTAGTACGTAAAATTCAATTTTGAAACATATTTTTCATTCAAATTTTAAAGTTATTTTTTAACTATTCTTCAAATTCAATTGCATATTATGTTTCACTAAAAATGACACTCGAAATAATGTATGTGAATGTGTGCAATACGGGAATCATGTGATCTGCCTCCCCGTGGCGATTCCTGGGTAAAAGTTTTGACTCAAGGTCACTTTCAGCTAAAGATCACACCTATTGGCAAAAAAATTTCACACACATACATTCAACATGCACATACATACAACACACACATACGCACAAATACATACAACACACGCACATGCATACAACACACATACATGCATACAACACACACACACATATATACACATACATACAACACACACAAAATAATAATAATAATCATTTCAATTAAATTTTCACCAAGGTTCGAAGGAAACCACATATTCCAAACCGTTAGGGCGACGAGTGCGATTCAATGCTAGCACATAAAATCCCATTTTGAAACATATTTTTTCATTCAAATTTTAAAGTTATTTTTTAACTATTCTAAAATATCAAGTGTATAACACAGTTGACTAAAAATAGTACTCGAAATAATTTTAAAGTTCCTTCATTAAATAAATATTCAAAATTATTATTCCCATTACCAGCATGTGTTATTTATGATAATGGTGGATAAAAGTGGTGGAAGTCATTCTAAGAAATTCTAAACCAATATTCATACATGATTTAAAGAAAACTATAAACTCCGTACGGTTAGGTCGACGAGCGCGCGTCAATCTCATTGCAAAAAAATTAAAGTCCCCCTATTAAACACTTATATCCGCAAAATATCCTTCGTGAATGATTAGTCTAAAATAATAATTTCCTCCAAAATACCCGCTTAACTCATCATGTAAGAACACAGTGGAAAAAAAAAAAAATCAATCTCCCCAAATTTCCACTTAAAATCGAAAAAATAAACTCTTAAATGACACCAAACTGAAAATTTTTAAGTCGCCACATTAAAATTGAAAACCACTCGTACAATAGTACTGAAAAAAAAAAACATTCTATGTCCCCAAATACCCACTTAACCCATTATCTAAAACACGGTGAAAAAAAAAAAAAAAAAAAAAAAAATCAGTCTCCCCAAAATTTCTGCTTAAAATCAAAAAATAAACTCTTAAATTACACCAAACTGAAAATTTTTAAGTCACCACATTAAAATTAAAAACTACTCGTACAATAGTACAGAAAAAAACATTCTGTGTCCCCAAAATATCCGCTTAACCCCTTATTAAAAACACGGTGAAAAAAAAAAAAAAATCAATCTCCCCAAAATTTCCGCTTCAAATCAAAAAATAAATCCTTAAACTAAAGTTCACCGAAAAATTCCCTTCATTATTTTTTACTCATTATTTTTAATTATCATTTTTAATTATTACCTTCATTATTTTTACTCAATATTTTTAATTACTTTTTATTAATTACTAATTATCGTTAATTGCTGTTATTCACTTCTTAAATTCCACTACGTACTACACTTGACTAAAAAATACCGCTCGAAAAATTCTAAGTCCCTTCATTATTTATCACTTATTATTTTTAATTACTTTTTAATTAATTACTATTTTTAATTTAATATGAATCATTCATCTCTTAATCAACAGTCAAAAGAACCGCTCGTACTGAAGTATACTTAAAAAATTAATCACCCTTTTACCCCTCTCTTATAGCATAAAATATTCAAATTTCACGAAAAAAATTTAATCCCCCTTTTTAACCCCTTCTCTTATAAGACAACCTTGAGGAATGAGGAGGATTGAGGAGGAGGGTTTAGGAGGAGGAGGGTTGTGGAGGAGGAGTGAGGAGGAGGCTTGAGGAGGAGGAGCCCTCCTCCCTCCTCCGAGCCTCACGCCTCCTCCCGGGGCCGGACTCTCATTTTTCCCCTACTTATAGGTGAAAATGAACATTTTTCAAATTTTACATCCTCAATGACATTACCAGCAAGTAAGGCTGGTCCTGAAAGAATATTTTTGAACTTTTCTTTTATTGAGAACAAATTAAAAAAAAACAGTCTAGGTTAAGAAAAGTTAGCAAAATTAATAATATGCATTAGAGAATGCTCTTAGTATATTATTACTTTTTCCACAAAAAATGAATTAATTCTTTAAATATTGTAAAATAATTGTACAAGATATTCCATTTAAGTTTTTTCTATTATTTTTGTGCCACAATTATCTAATTATATATTTTTAAGAAGAACCATCTCTTTATATGTAGTAGTAGATAATTCTTAAGGTATTTCAGTGTATTATTTATTTAAAAATACTCTGAAAAATGTTAAAATATCATAGAATTTTTATACACTTCTTTTTTTATAACTTTTAAATAGGAATACAACCGTAAACGCTAATATCAGTAGGCAAACTTGTGCAGCATCAAATATTACTGCTATGATAATTTCTGTTTTCAAGTGATAGAAAATTATTAAATAAACAAAATACATTTATATGATCCTTTTGAAACTTTTTGCTACTTTAAATACCATTCATAATCTTTATTTTAATTTAACTTAATTCTTTACACATTAAATACATATGTGAATTATGAATCATTGCAGGTTAAAGTTCTCATTAGTATTATTTCTTAGTTTCTACCAGTTTTTGCCACGCCGGTTTTAACCAGTTATAACCACCGGTTTAAACCACCCCGGCAGAAACTTGCCAGCCCTGTACCCTGTACACGATCCATTTCTTCACTAATATAATTTCCGTTTCCATAAAATGTGCCTTTGTACAATATTGAAAAGAAATTTCAAGAAAAAACTGTCAATTTTACTCAAATAATATTTTAAATTTTCAAATTGTCACTTCTGCCCCTTCTCACTTGTTTCATGCACTGATCTTCTGGAACAAATTTAAGTGTGATGACAAACTATTTTTAGAAATGTACTATATAAAATAAAAGCTTGCATTTTAAAGTATAAAGAGTTTTTATTGTAAATTATAAATAGTCTTATATTTATTCTGGCCATAGAAATGTTTGCTCCTTAGTTTTTATTATCACCCTGTATAAAATGCTCATGTGACCAGCAAGAGGTCAGATAAAATTTTGAGGACAATTATATTTAGTAGAAACGGCGATCTTGATTATTGAAAAAAAAAAAAACACATAATTTAATTATCTGGCCTTCAAAAGCAGTTACAAGTTTCAAACTAAATAAAAAAGATAAGAAAATGTTTATTACCTATCCCAACTGTCCCGTATTTAAATTTTCTTTATTAATATTTTTGTTTATTTATGATTTTGTAATGATGTAACTTACTTTTGCTTAGTTGAAAATATCATACTGCAGTCTTACCAATATTAACTTACTATGAGCACATAAACTATTTAAGCTGCTTTCTTAATTTTGTCTCTACTGTTCCTTTCACTTCAGTTTCCTTTCAATGAAATTGCATCATCTCACTATCCTATTGAGATTTTACTCAACTTTGATTAAAGACATTATGTATCAGAACTTTCATTTCAAAGTATTCATCATATTTGTTGAACTTAGTTCTACAGTAGAGTCCCTCTATTCTAAAAATCCCTCTATTCCGAATAGAGTTCAGAAAAAATGCAGATTTTTTTAAAACTTAAAAACAGGAAAAAATAAAAAGACGTTCGATAAAAAATGTACATTTAATTGTTTTACATAAAAGTTAGAGACATACATAGAGTCTAAGCTTGATGAAAACGCCTAAAACCAAATTGGAATGAAAACTGGTTACTTACAGTGTATGAAGTATCCATTTATGCAATTATGTGGAATCATTTCTAATCACTGCTAAACACAAAAAATAACTAGTTTACAGGACATTTTTAAGTGACAGTTGTGATGACGTGAGACATGACAGTTTTAGGGACTTAAATCAGTGATTATTATTATTATTATTATTATTTTTTTTTTTTTCCTGACAAAGAGTATTGAATCCATTTGAGGATGCAATGTTACGCTATCGCCGCATAAACATAACATCATTTGGTGTTGATGAAGCGTGAAAATGTTTAGTTTTTATAAAATGTTGAATAAATAAATTGTTTTTTTGTCATTATTGACTCAGATTTATGTGTGGAGAAAAAGCGTGTCTGTTGTTATGATACTGAAGTTGTAGTTTTTATATGGCGAGTCTGTTATATATTAACATTGAATTTTAGATTACTAGAAATAACAGAACCTGTTCAACATTATCCGATCAACTCCGTATAGAGCTGACACTAGCATATGTCCCCGTACTTAATTTACGTCTTAACAAGTTAATATATTGATTATTATTTATAAAATCAGCCCATTCCGAAATAGTAATACTCTGCAAGACTTTAGTTCGTTTATAATTTTCCTGTTTGATAAGGGTTATCAAGAATCCGTAAAAAATTATAAAGCTAAATAGATCAAAAGAAACGCCGAAGACACATTCAGGAAATTGATGAATGAATACGTAAAAAGTTTTATTGAAATTTCACAAAACATTAAATAGACGACAACCGATATTTATAGTCATTAAAATTGCCAAAGGATATTGCAGAATGAAATTTATTGTAAAATTTCTTTCGGTCACACGTCATTTTTTACGGTGTAAATTTCGGTCAGATTTATTTCGCATTTTATTTTGAAATTTAAAGCTTTACTCGCGCATTTATAATAGAATTTTATTATGGTTAAAAATTCATTAAGATAGTATAAGCGACTTGATGCGTTAAAATGTTTCTTTATTATTATATTATAATTATATTGCAAATCTATTTTCTTTAGCACTACTATTTTTGTTAAGAATCATGCCAGCGGGATCTTTCTTAATATACTGTGTGCATTACACAGTGACGTAGCTGGGATGGGTGACACCCGGGTCGGATGTAAAGGGTGTCACCCCCCCCCCCCCCCTTCCGATCCGCTATATTTTTCCAATCACAATTCTATGTTTTTATAACAAATGATCATTCTATTCCTTATTTACTTTTGTCCTTTGCATAAAAAAAATCCAATGGATCGACTCATCACTCAACCCATAGTCCGCATTAGTCAATGTTGTGTCTATATGTAGTAAAAAAATTTCTTTTGCTACTTACTCGTTAGATAGATATGTTTTTGTTTCCTGGTGCATGCCTCATTTAGATACACCATTCTGTATAAAATCTCACATTCTCAAAGAAAAGAAAACTAATTCTATTGCGTCGTGCACTAAAAATTTCATTTTATTTTAGAACTCTTTTTCAAAATATTTTAAGATTATATTTTTTATTGCAAATAAGGATTAGGTGACACCCGGGGCGGACCGCCCCCCTTTAGTTACTCCACCGGCAATACACAATGGCCGGCCGGACATTTTTCATATTCAATTAGAATAAAAACTAAATTTTCATAATGTTTGCTTGAAGTATATGACATAATATCAATAACTACACACGATTCCATATTAATATATTTACATTTGACTTGAGAGCATCGGCAGCATCTTTTTATTTTATTCTTAATTACATTAAAGCGATGTTGTAATACATGATGCTATAGCACTTTAGTATATTTTTTAATTCAATCATATTGTCTGGTAAATATACAAATTTACATATTTCTAAGTGTTCGATTTTCCAATATTTTTCCTAGTTTTCCCAGTTAGGAGTTAAACCATTACTCCCCCCCCCCCCACACACACACACAAAAGATAATGGTCTAACACTAGACTTCTGGCTTAATTGCCAGTGTTCTAACTACTGAGTTACGGCAAGCAAATCACGTTTAGTAATTTAGGATTTGTCTTCTGGATTCTTTTAATTTGTGAAAGAAGTGGAAATATTCTCATAATAAAAAATACTCAGAAAAACGTGTTTTTTCCCCTCTCTTAAAACAAGTATTAACATTTTTAAACAAATATTTTCGTAAAAAGAAAAAAAAAGTAAATAAAAATCAAATGAATAAATAAAAGAGTTATTCTTTCAGAAAATGTATAATTTTTTTAATGTAGTTAAAATTGATAATTAAAAAAAATTAACAGAAAAAAAATATGTAAAAGTTATATACATGTAAATACTTATTTCAAGATAATAAAAAATAATAAACTTATTTTTGATTAAAAAAAAAAAAAAAAAAAAAAAAAAAAAAGTTAACATTTTGTGTCCTGGACCACTTTAAAGACTGATACGAAAAATCATGAAATTTCTATATAAAATGCAATTTAACAACTCTAATAAAATATTGTATTGCCATCTTCATGTAATACGAAATTTCATATAGTTATTTCTTGAAAAATAAATTGCAATGTTTAAGCCCGACAGAGAAATAAAGCTAAAAAAAAATATTGAAAAAATAAATTCAGTACATTTAATGTGTCTAAATTAAATTCCTTAAATTCTTGTCACTATTTTCTCACGTCATTAGTTATTTAGTGGTTTGTTCTAAGCTTAATAATATTCCGGTATTTCATTGTTTTGTTTTGTTTTTTAATTTTTATCAATTATACGCTACTTTAGAGAAGCATTTGAGAAATGATCATCCTTTTTCTTGAATGACTTTTTATTTGCAGTTTTCTTTATTTATTATTTTTTTTTTTAATCGTATTTTCTCAAACAAAATCTTAACAGTATTTTCTTCTGAAAAAGTTTGAGCTTTTGAGGTATGTAGACTTCCCGGAAATAATTGTTCTTGCCCGTTTTGATTGTCAGGAAGTAAATAAATCAGAAGCGATAATGGCTGAGAGAATCTTAACCCCACCATGAGATTAAATCAAATTCTCAAAGTCGACATCAGATATCATTCTGTACGGTTTAATGCTTTTTTTTTTTCTCACTTTCCGATTTAATAAATGCAAGAAAGACGAGTTATCAACTCTTTAAATATATTCTCTCTTTTGCTGCTCATCGCTCTACAAAGCCTCCGAAACACCGAAGAAAAAATCCCGCGCTTCAATTTGGCGACCCTCTTTGGCGGTTGATTATTGAGATCATCTCAGGTGAAACCGTGCACTTCGCGGTCACTATGGCAACGTTGGGATAGAGTGAAAACTTCGGAGTCAGTTTTTCTTTCTTTTCTACTTCTCTTCAACGATAACGATTCCGTTGTGAATGAGAGAGCTCGCACTTTAACTCAGGGTTGCCAGTGGCGGAGCGCTCACTTTCGCCGCTTGTTTTTATTTTATCCATATTAAAATGGGGGGATTCATAAAAAAAAGAAAAGTTGATGGGTGGTATGAAGTTCTCCTGTCTTGCTCTCTCTCTTTTAAACGGTTTGCTTTTCACGCTTGTTTATTTCGTAAGGGAGGGATTTGTAAGTTTTGCATGAAAGGCAAAAGATGATGGAAGTCAGAAGAATTAAATTCTAACAAGTGAGCAGAAATCGCGTCACGTTTACTCTAAAGAGGGATGATTGCAACTCATTGACGCCATGAAAAAAAAAAGGTGCAGAGAATCATTTACAAAACGCTGGTTTTGATTACTGATCTAATCGGGATGGGGGAGAGACTATGAATATTATACTGTAATTAGATATGTAATTGAAAAAAAAAAGCACTAATTGGAAGGGTTATCATTAATGATGCGAGGGATTGAATTGTTTATATGAGCTTTGCATTTATTTTTTGATGTTAAAAAGAGGAAATTTGAATGTGAAAATATGCTAAATCATGAACTGAATAGATTCAAATGAATATTTGTAAGGGCTTTAACTTTTTAAATATATTATTCCTTTCTTACCCCCTCTGGTATTTGAAACTGTAAAAGTTATTTAGGAACTTGTTTTATCAACGAAATAAAAATTTTAAGGAGTTTACTAGGAGTACTGAGGAGTTTATTAACTTTTAAGAATTTTCGTAATGTTTCCTTCATTTAAGTTCAATCTAAAATTTTAGTATAAATAATATTTACCTTTACACCATTCTGTAAGAAACTAGTAGTTTGAAAGTACGCCTGTCAGTTTATTGAGTTCTATGAAACACCTGTTGAATACATGTAATATTTTTTCCTTTGTATCTATAAATCCTTAACAGGTTCAAAATTTCTTTCTTTTTAAATGGTGCTGTTGTTATGAAGTATTTTTAACTTAAATTTGTCTAATATCACATGCCATCCCCCCTCCGCCCCCACACACATCACAATTTATTTAACATTACTCACATTTAGAGATGGGAATGCTCGGAAAAAAACCGGAAAAATTGGGGAAAAAACCGGTTTTTTTCGGGTTTTTTCCGAAGGCTTTTTTTTTGATTTTTCCGAACTGGAAAAATTGAAATTTCATTTATGAAATAATATAGTGAAAATTTTGTAATAACTACATTCTCATACTTTTTATTTTATTTATTTTTATGTTGAGTGTCTCACATGGAAATTTTAATGTGGGTAATCTGATCTCTGAGCAGAAATCTGTTTGAGAAGACTTGAAAGGATCCTTCACATTTTTTTCTTGTTTGAAACACAAGACCCTTTGAAAAATTTCTCTTGAAAATAGACATTCCAGAAAAAGTTTAATCAACAAATTGAATCTTTCGCAAGTGCAGTAATTGAAGAAAAAAAAATCTCATGCAACACAGCAGCTGAATTTTATTAAGTTGCATATATGTATGTAAATAACCTTATTAAAAATGTCTAAATAGGAACCTAAATATAGTAATAATTTCTTATTCAAAAATTCTGACTAAATTTTGTACAAGTATATACAAAAAGTTCACAATTTCACCAAAACTTGATTACATGAAGAAAATCTAGATTATGTAATTAAATGCAACTTCTTTTTTTAAAAATTAATTCATGTGTAAAATTATTGCAATAATATGCCGATTAATGGAAATGATAAAATTAAAAATTCAACATAAAATTTTGAAGTATGCATTTATTACTTTAATCTATCTTTTCAAGAAGTAAGTATTGAATTTGTGAAAAATTTGACTTCCAGTTTTTGGTGTATTTAAACGTTTTAGAAAGTCCTGAACACGTTTTGATGGTTTTTGGAAAATATCTGTCACTCTGTGAATCTGTATGTGACCAATTTTATGGGCACTCTATCTCAAGAACTGATGCACATAATTTCACAAAACTTTATATTCAGCTACACCTTGATGTAAACTCGAGATGTTTAGTTATTAGTGTATATCACCAAACCGATTGCGCTGCTATGCTGCATTATTCATAATTTCTACAATAGTTCTATCTCAAACTAATGTATGTATTTTTATAAAATTTCAAATTAAGTTAATCTTTGACATAACTTCGTGCTCATTACTTTTTGGTGTAAATTGCTCAACAGATGATGGTGCTATGCTGCATTATTCATGATTATCGCAATAGTTTTACCTCAAGGACGATTTTTTTTAAAAATCAAACTACAACTTCAGACAATTTCTGATACATATTAATGTTGTTTAGTTTTTGGTGTAAATTGGCCTATAGGTGGCACTACTATGCTGCATTTTTTAAGATTTCATTATAGCTGATTAATCGAATGTTTTTTCAAGGTGTTGAATCTAAAATTCACCTCCATAATGTACAGTAATGTTACAAAAACATGGGCATTTGCATTAGAAAAGTACAAATGTGATGATAAAAACTCCCCATATTTTATTACAAGTAACTATGTTCCAAATTATACTTTCCCTCTTGATTAAACTTTGAATTTTTGTAGTTTTCCAAAGAACAGTAGAAGTTTATCTCTGTATGTAACTGCTTTTGTTAATTCCTCAAATAGTGAGCATTTTCTATTTGTAGTGTTCTGTTTTCATAACTTTTGAGTTCCACTCTGAGAAATATAAAATTACCATGTCGAAACATTATTGAATATGGTTTCTTACTCAAGAATAGAATACCAGATTTCAGGATAAAAGGAAAAAAATTACATTTAATTAAACTTAAAAAAAAAAAAAAAAAAAAAAAAAAAAAAAAAAAAAAAAATTCTGGTTTTAGTGAGTAAAAATCTAACAGTCAATATATCCTACGCTATTTTTTAGTTGCAGACCTAAGTAAGCCGAAGTAAAACTTAGTTTTGTTTGAATTTAGATTAAAAAACTAAATCAAAACTTTTTTGAGTTGAGATTGGAAAGCTATACCAAAACTAAACATTTTATAAAGGAAATATAATTATAATTCTAAGAAAAAAAAGTAATAATGTAAAAATATACATTTTTTAAACAAACAATGGAATTTTTGAATACTGATATTCATAATAATGACAAAACTGCAATAATTTCTTTAAACTAGCATCATTTACTTAAAAACTATACTTATGTAAATGGAATGCATAATTTATTTCATTCCAAACTGCAGACATATTGGCTCTGGTTCTTAAATTAGGTCAATTGGTAGTTAAACATATAACTGAAAAATCATTTCAACAGAGATATGATATAACAAACAATAGTGTTTTAAAAATTCTTAGGCTGTGAAAAAAATACTAAAATTTAAAAGCAGGCTTTGCTACTTTCTTTTTATTTTGTAATATAAAGTGAAAATAATTTTCATTTATATAAATGGTAAAAAATGTTTATTATTTAATATTCTCTAAGCAAATATAATTTATTTGGGAGAAACAGTCATGAAAAATCAATTTTTCCAATTTTTCCGTTTTTTTTCCGAAAAGAAAACCGGTAAAAAACCAGTTTTTTTCCGCCACTTATATTTTTCCGGAAAATTTACATCTCTACTCACATTTACTCAAGGGTTATATTAATACAATATTTCGGTTAGCCAGTTTATTCATATATTTATTATTATTTTTTTTTATTTATTGATGGATTTTAGTAAAAGTGCTATTTCGGACTAGAATTAATGTGTTTTATTCTAGGACATTTTTCATTTAAAATGGTAACTCCAACATAATTTTTGTTTTATTTGTTATTTTTCAAATAATAACAATAATGATAATGCGCCATCATTCATAGACAGTTTTTCAAAATTCTTAAATTCCATTTTTTTTTTTTTTTTTTTTTTTTTTCAGCGTTAATTTATTTTTTATTATTTATGTAAAATCTGTGAAATTTCTAGCACGAATTTGTCTATTAGCAAGTAAGCCACCATTTTTTAATCCTTTATTGTCTCAAATTATAATTTCATGAAAATTTCATCTTCTAAAACAATTTAACTTTTTTTTAACTACATTAAAAGGTTTGCACAGTTATTTAATAAATTTTAGGAAAATTTTGAAAATTAAAATGAATTAAATAAATTTATAGGGATTTCGTTCAATATTTATAACTCCACTCAAATATTTTGCTAAAATATATTTTTCAGTATTTTATTCAATAAGGAAATGTGCAAATTATTTACTCTTACAATAGAAATATAGAATAATTTCGAACTGAAACTTTTCACCCACAGTTTTTCAACATCTAGAAAGTTGTAGGGATGCACTTGAAAAAGAAATCACCCTTTTAAAAATATTTTTGTTTAACAAGTAATGCTTTTGAAATAAAATAAAGTAAATTGTATGTAATTCATTCTAAACTGTATTACTAACAGGGTTGGCACGGTTTAAACCAATTGGTTTTAACCATGGTTTAAACCAACTGTTTTTTTTTTTTTTTTTTTTTTTTTTGAAGAAATCTTAAGACACTTCCTCTTTTTGCTTTATAATTTACGTTTTTCAGATTATTGCATATAAATAATTTCTATTTTTAACACTTTATTTCATCAATAAGCATTAGATGTAGTGGATTTAAGTCTTTATGAATAGGATTAAAATCAGTATGTGTTAGTGAACCTATTTACTCTAAAGAAAAAACTTTAAACATGTGAATTGATGAAAGATAAAATAGATTAAAAATATTCAATACTTAGTATAAAATATTTTAATTTTTTTTAAAAATACAGATTATTTAACGCAGTTAATAACATAACACGATGATCTTCAAGATTTTGCTCAAGCTGCAATTTTTTTTTCTTGATTAGGGAGATTATCTAGAAGAATTAAAATCAAAATATGAAGTCGAATTAGAGAGTATTTAAAGATCGGGTGCTAGTTATAGCATTTTAATAATAACAATATTTTTCTTGTTATCTGCTGAATCTATTGACTAAAAATGTTGATTTCAAATTGTCACTCAAACAACAAAATCCCAAGAAGTATTTGAAATTTATTATTTGAATAACTGTGCAAAAGACTATTATGTTTATCAAACTAAATCCAATTAATAATCAAAAGATTGTTTATTAAGATTTTCAGAGTATATAAGTTTCACTCTAAAGAGAAGTTTATTCTTTGAACATAAGACTTTTTGCTAATACTGTATAAATTAAAATATGATTTTATTTCCATTTTCTACTTAAATTCACTGTAATTATTTAGTCTAAATTATTTTTAAATGGAGTTACATTACTTATAATCCAAGACATTTATCAATTATATTATTTTTTCAATTAATATGCATGCATATAAAATAATAATAATAATAATAAAATGGTTTAAACTAAAAAAAACTTTTTTTGACGGATTTTATTTTATTTTATTTTTTATTCTCTTCGAAAAAACCTGTTTTTTTGCCAACTCTGATTACTACTAATCTATGCATTAAATAAATTTTATAACAAGTTTTTTTTTTTTTTTTTTTTTTTTTTTTGTATTTTAAAGTTTTTTCGGGTATAGAATTAATGAAATGAGAGCGATACAGTTAAAAATGGAAAAGTTAATAATAAAATAAAATCGACATTAAAAATTACAGTACAATATACAATATTTCCTATGTTTTAATTATACATCAGAATGCTTTATTTTGTCTGATATACATTTTGTAATTATTTTTAGTGTTACCATTTTATTTTCTAATTTTTCCAGCCAATCAATCTTCATGAAAATTTATGCTCTTAAAATATGTATGAAAATTTAAAATTCTGTAATCGCAATTTGTTATTTGAACATTTTTTCCTTTTTTTAATTTTCCTACGCACGTAAAAGAGCATTTGTGGGATATTTGTTTTGATGTTCAGAATTGTGGTCGTAAATAGATAAAAGAGTAAAAAAGAAATATCATTGGATTCACCTATTTCGGTACACATATAGGTGGTATCTTTCAAAATACAGAAAACTAGCTGTTTAGTGTTCATTATAATTGCGAAAAGTGCTTCTTCAAATTATGTTATAAGCCATGTGCTGCGTCTTATTGATTCATCCATGAAACTAAGAAATGGTAAAATAAATTACGCACTTTATCTTTGTAGAATATCTGTAAGCTTTTAGTTTAAGGGAGAGATACTTCGGGTGTAAAAAATTCATCATAAAAATAAATAAATAAATGGTTCTTTTTTTTTTTTTTAATTTAAATCGGATTTTTTTCCCCTTTTAAATCAAATTGTTATAATTTTTCCCCCAGCATTTTATTATTATTATTATTATTATTATTATTATTATTATTATTATTATTATTATTATTGAAGTATTTTTCTTTTTTGCATCAGTTTGCATGTAGAGTGATTTACTGTAGAAAACAATGAGATACCAACCTGACAAACGTTACATGGGTTATTCTTTATGGCTAGTTTCATCATTATAGTCGCTTATTTGTAAGATGGCCCATGTTGTAACTCTCGTGTAGGAAAATAACTGCATGTTGTTGGCCCTCTTTGCTTTATTGGTTTTGTTTGTAACATTAATATTTATTGCGTTTGAAGTAACTTAAATGATTTTGAAGTAACTTTACAATGATTAGCGGAGTCTCAAACGGAATGTTAAGAATCTAAAGTACTTATTTTTCCAACTATTTACATATTTTTTCTCTTATTAAATACATATGTAAATTTGCAAAAAATTTTTTGCCATTTACAGATTAGAATCACATAGTGTATTTACTTTTTTTTTTTTTTTTGTAAGAATTGCAAGATTTGCATGGCAGTATTTTTCTTAATTAATCTAATTATTCTTGTAAATGTTCTACAAAAGATCTATAAATACCAATTTATTAAATAGTCTTTTAAAAATAAATAAATAAATTTATTACTTTATAAATTTTATTCGAATTCGTTAGCTATCTTTTGTTTTCAAAGGCATTATATATTGTAAAATTTCCTGTATACCGGGTGTCCCAAAAATGACTGATGGATTTTAAAATTCAATAACTTGCAAACGGTGATAGCTATTTAAAAAATTTTTGCAGGAGGGTTATGTATAATGTCAGGAGTTTTTTTACCGTAATTTTTTAATTTAGTTCGCATTTCAAACAATAGGTGGCGTTGACGGCGATTGAAGGCCAGGTGATCAGTGCTGAGTGAAGCGTCGACCTGGCCTTCAATTTCCGTCAGCGCCACCTATTGTTTGAAATTCGAACTAAAATAAAAAATTACGGAAAAAAAAACTCCTGACATTATACATAACCCTCCTGCAAAAATTTTTTAAATAGCTGTCACCGTTTGCAAGTTATTGAATTTTAAAATCCATTAGTCATTTTTGGGACACCCGGTATATATGTAATAGACTACATTTTATGCATCCTTACATATTCTATTGATGATATATATTATTTATACACAAGTATTATAACCGCTTTATAATTCAAATTTGAAAAGATTGTACGTATGTTTTTAAAAGTCGCAACATACTTTTCATCCGCCCCCCTTCCTCCTTCCCTCCCTCTCCAGTAAGTTAATGCTATCGAGCAGATTATAATGCATTTAGATGAGATCTTAGATAGAATATTGTAGGGCGGCAATCAAAACTATTTTTAGGAAACAAAGATAAAACATTAGATTTCTAAATTAGACGTTTTGGTTTACATTTACAAAAGTTCCTGGTATATCTGATTTAGTGTGTTTGTAGTTGGCAGGCAAGTAGGGATATTACGATAATATAAAATGCTTGTCCAAACTGGTGCTTTTCCATATGAATCAAAGTGTAAAAATAAATCTAATAAGGTACCCTGGGGTAATAACGCCACGTTAAGGTTCTACCAATTTTCACGGCTTAGTTTTAGATTGTATTTTTCAAACAAATATAGGATCTGATACAGCAACTCATTGACTATCTATATAAAATAAAATAATTTAACAGATATGTATTCATAAAATGTAATGGCGTTTTTTCTTGACCCATGCTATTTGGCGTTATTACCCACCTATATGGGTAATAACGCCATGCAAACAAAACTATGAAATAAGATGGAATAATTGCATGTAGATAGCCCAATTCTAAAAGTACAAACTCTACAAACTTAGAAATTGAAAAATTGCATTCTAAGCTATTGAAAATGTTCATTTTTTTGTGAAAGTGTAAGAAAAATAAAGGTGTGGTGTGGGAGGGGGGGATGAGGCAAAAGAATATCAGACCGTGAGCTTCTTTTTGCTTAAAAAGGACCGTTTAAATAGAAATATGAGAAACATTGCACAGTTTTAACTGTGTTTATTTGAATCAGTATTTAGGATGTAGCTCGGCCACTGTAGGGAATGAACCGGGGTATTAATGTCAAGGATTGGCGTTATTACCCCGGTATAGTTATTGCGCAGTACATTTTAAATTACAAATTATCTCGAGAAGATATCCAAAATCTTCAACAACATTTTAAAAGTACATGAAATGCACTACAAATTTATGTAATTAACAAAGTATTTCCGGATAAAAACATAGTCTTCACATCACAAAACGTGTCTCGCAAATTTTAGATCAAGCGTTAATTTTAGTTGTTTGTAAAAACAATAAGACCTAAAAATGAAACAAATTAACTTGAAGCTGTTTTTTGCGATTTATGTGACTCAAAACCCTTCTGCGTAGAGCACATGGGTGTCAGTTACCTGATTATTTCATAATTATGCAAAATATAAGCACTTGGCGTTATTACCCCGCCTGGCGTTATTACCCCAGGGTACCTTATTTACGATAACCGTTAGCACAATCAATAGAAAGTTACAAATGTAACTTTAATGAGGCCACAGGGGGTTCAGGGAGGCTCCGCCCCCCTGGAGAAATATATTTTATTATCTAAAAAAATACCAGAATTAGTACCTCCATGAAAATTTCAATATCTTTACATAAAAACGTTTTTAATTTAACTCTTCTAATGTCTGTAAACTTCGTATTTTTTATTTTTATAAATAATTATGTA
The DNA here is from genome assembly GCA_964019185.1 of Maratus speculifer. Classification (NCBI taxonomy): domain Eukaryota; kingdom Metazoa; phylum Arthropoda; class Arachnida; order Araneae; family Salticidae; genus Maratus; species Maratus speculifer. The sequence goes on from OZ025290.1 coordinate 118,935,484, forward strand.
ATTTGAAAGCTTCAAATTGCGGTTTGCAGGAAGCTGAATATTATCTAAAGTGTGTTTAAAAACAATGGCTTGCAGAGCTGACATTGAGGTTCCTGATCTGTAGATTTACTAGTTTTAGATACTGCTGAAATTTTGTTTCGTTTGGCGAGTTGATACTATCGCTAGAAACATCTGAATAGGTGGATTTTAAGATCTTTACGTAAAGTTTAGTACAGAAACATTATCCTATAAGTTAATCAAGTCTTTTATTCGCCTTTCAATTAAGCGATGTCATACCTTATCAATGCGACAATTATTGTCATAGCAATTAACATAATCTCATTTCCCATCTTCTTTTGAATACTTTCACAATTCACACTACCTACTGATATCCAACAGGTAAAGGCACATGAAGCCCAAGAAGCTTTTTGAATTACCCTGTATATTTCTTATTTTGATTTTTTTTTTTTTTCTGATTAGACGCTTCTGTATTTAAAAAAAAAAAAAAAAAAAAAAAAAAAAAATTAGTATTTGATTACTTTTGCCCATTTGATAAGTGTAATCTCTTCTTACTGATGCTCTGCTATCAGAATTAACACATTGAGTTGAGCATCTCCTTCCTTCTGCATTAATGCGCCATTTTGAAAGACGTCTGGAAGCTTCTTATGGTTATCCGAAATGGAGAAGCTGGTCATGTAAGCCGCGACCTTTTTCGTGCTACTAAGAACTCAGTGACTTTTGTTGCCCAATCATTCTTGCTCTAGCGCGCGGACATTTTAAGTGATGGTGATGGTGTACGTCGTGTGTGTAGAATCCCCTCCCCCCCTTGTAAGTGCATAACGTGAACAAAAGTATCAGCATGTAGAAAAACTTAAAAGTTAGAATGACTTTAGTTTTAAACTGTTTAAAAAAATTACAATTCCCAGGTAAATAAATAAAAAAAAATAGGCATAAGTTCCTGCTGCTTTCTCTCTCTCTCTCTCTCTCTTTTCATTGGATTTTAGAAATGGCTTTATCTTATAAGTACTTTGGAATTATTTGTACTTTTTATTAAGCTGGATTTTGCGGCTCACATAATCGTTCACAATAGTAATATTCAGTTCTCTGGTTAAGAGGTAGATTTGATCTTTAAATAATTCTACTCACATCCCGAGTGATTTTTTCGATTTAGAATTTACATTTTTCTAAAAATGTGACTCTGTTAACTTGTAAATGCAAAGAAAAACGAGTGAAAAATTCATTGTATATTAATTGTGGTGACATTTCTATTAATAAAATAATTGATAAAAGGTTACAACTTTGATGTACAGTAAAAATTAACACATGTCATTTTAATGTCACATTTAATGGCAATTTATTAACTATGATTATTGACTTGTGTCGAATGATTTGGTATTTCATCAGCTGTATTGTAATTTTCTTTTAAACTATATCTTGGGTTAAAAATTGACTAATTTTTAATTATTAATATAATTTAATTAATTTTATTTATTGCATTGTTAACGCAGTCATTTCTGTGAAATAAAGGGAATGACGAATTTACGTGGGATCGCATTAATCCCGCCCCTTTACCCTTATCTAATGTTGTTCCACATATTAATATACGGATTATATATTTATTACGCAAAGATTTAAAATATGTGTGAAGGAAGGGGGTGGGGGTAGAGAACGGAATTAGAACCACGACCAATTGTAAAAATGTCTGTTAGAGAGAAGCCTTTCTCAAATTGCCTTATTCATGTGGCATTTCCACTACTCACATGACTTTCTTCAAAACCCAGTTTGGAATTTTTATCCATATATGCTTGGAAAGAATGGAAGATCCCATTTCTTGGAGAGAGAAGAGGAATGGGCTAGTTAGTAGGGATGTGTCAGGCAGACGGCATTCGCCTTTACGGAAACCCCTAAATACTGCTTTCCCTTCTCCCCTTCATTCTATTAATCTCTCATCCGCCGCTGTAATCTGAATGCATGTGGAGATTCATATGTGTCTGAGGCTTTTTTTTGTGTGTGTATGTGTGTCTGTGTGTGCTAGTGTTTTCGAATTTGGATGAATCCTTTCGTGTTGGAACTAAAGAGTACGTTTTTCAGCCTTTCTCTCTTATTTTTTTTTTTTTTTTCTGTTTCATAGCTTCTATTTATTGTCTGGAATATGTTAGACTGCTGCTGCATTATTCTCAGTCTTAAAGCTACAAAAAATCGAGAGAGAGAGAGAGAGAGGGGGGGGGGGGGGAATAAGTAAATTACTTTTAGTTACAATGTGTCCGATTTACAGAGATATTTGATGTGTGTAAATTTTCTGCTCGGTGTTTCAAGATTAAGATTTTTGATAGATTCATACTTTAAACCGGATTATTATTATTATTATTTATATATTTATTTATTCTTCAGCACTTGCAGGGGCAGGAAAATTCTGTTCGTAAAACAATGAAATAATTTACTGACATCAGAATTTACAAACGAAAGTTTTGGAGGAAAAAAATTTGCTTTTCTACATTTTCAAAATAAAATGAATTTTATTAAAATATTCTTGCCATTTGTCGGTTTTGGAATTAAAATTAGGTGGTCAAGGGGAGGAGGGCGTGACCACTGCCCTTAAGGGTGTATTTCCATCCAAACTGTTTATTTTCTGATTTATTTAATTTTTTTTTTCCTCAAACGCACCAAATTGACATATTCTCTTATTTAGAAAGTACATAATGTGCTGTGCTTCTCAATTTTTTGATAAATGCAGAAAATATTGAAAAAAATAAATGCTACGAAAGTTGGTGTTTTGAATCGAATTTTCCGACGCGGGAAATCTGGGAACGAAAAAAGGGGTCATACTGAGAAAATAATTGTTTATAAATAAAATTCTAATCAATTCTGCGAAAAATGAAATCACATGGCCTCTTATACATTTCTTTAAAAATCACCTCAGCAAGTTTCATTTCTTTACTTTTAAAAATGAGTCTGAAAATACATCAGAAAGTTTCGAGCTGTTGAGGGTGTAAAAATGTTTTTCGAGTACACCCTTAAAGGGTTAAATAAACGACGTGAAAGCATATCGTCCCTTTAATATTTTTGACTTACTTATATATTTTCATTAATTTAGTAGAAAACTATATTTAAATAACTCAATTTTAAGCTTTAAAAATATCTAAAAGTTTTACAAAAATAAAAAACATTTATTCCGTAAAAGAATGTTGTTCAAAATCAGGTAAAGGTGTTTTGAGTACCTTATATAGCAGTTTATCATTGAATTATAACCTTCCTATTAAGATGAACTTACTTAAAATTTTATGTTGGTAAATTCCTTTGTTCCGCCAGTTATTAGCTTTAAAAACACCATGTTTACGGCGATGAAATTTGTGGATTCGGTTATGTGCGTTCGTAAGATTTTCTAAGGTGTCCATCACGAAAACATTATTTTGGTCCATTTCGACTACAAGAATTTTCCTTAAAGGCTTTTTTCTTAAAACAATATGGGAATTTGATTAAATATTACCATAAAGAAAGAGAAATTCTCTGCCTAAACAATCTATTTTTCAAACATTTGAACATGAAGGAAAAATCATTAATGATTCAAAGCTTTAAAAAAGGCCTTTCTTTTTTAATTTTTTAATCACATTCTTTTTTTGTTTAATTTTCAATTGTATTATTATAGTCTCATCTTATTACCTGAAAACTTTGAGAGTTTTGCCCAGTGAGTTTTTTTCGCTTGCGTATTTAATGAAAGGTATGCCTGAGATCTTTATCGGTATATCAATGAGGTTCTTGGCCCCTGATGGTGGATTTTTCTCCTTTCATGATGGATGCTTGTTTCCACCCCCCAGATTCGTGGGATGGGGGAAATTGGATCATTCCTGAGTGCTAAACGTCAGCTGTGTGAATGCATGTGTTGTTACATGAGCTGCATGCCCTCTCTCATTCGATTGTCTATCTGTTATATCGATTTAGGGTCCAACTTATAGATTATATTGGCCGAAATCTACTTGTATAAGTATGATCTTACATTCTTATAAAATCAAAAGCCAAACAACTTTTTTTTTTTTTTTTTTTTTTTTTTTTAAATAGTAGTTTTAATTTACTTAACACTCTCTAACAAAATTGAAATATTCTTAAGTTGTATTTGTATGATTTCCCCGTTTTTTTTCTCTCCATTCTATTTAGTCAGAGAAGCACCCATTGCAATCTTTTGTTATTTTGTTTGCTTCCCTCCATAGATGTATCTTTATGGGTGCAGATGGCATTGTGACAGTGCGAGCGAAACATGTTTAGCATGATATACAGAAATAATCTTTTAAAATTAAACATTTATTATTATTATATTAGTAATATAGTTATAGTTATACATAACTAGGGTGTAAAAAAATCGTATATTTTTTTATTTATTAGGAAAATCAGATTTTTTAAAAAACTTGAATCTGATTTTTTTATTCCCCCCCCCCCCTACGTTAAAATACTGAACAGTTATCAAGAGTTTTATGTTTCCAGAACAATTAAACCTCTAGCTACTAACATAATCTATGTTTTTACATTTTAGTTAATAAAATTTGCAAATTAGTAGTTTTATTAGTTAGTAGAATACAATAAAGTTATACACATTTATTTTTTGTAATAATTGTTTGACTATATAAACTACTAGTGATATTTATATTTATCAAAATGATCAGCAACTGCATTTAATATTAAATTGTTAACTCTACTTAAAATTAATAATTGTTAAGCAAATAATCTTTTATTAGGTATGTAATATACATTTTTATGCTTTAATTACTAAAGTGATCATTTATAATTTAGTATTTATTTTAGACGGGAAAAAAGCAGGATGTTAGTTCAATAAAAGGTCACTATTTCATAAGAAAATATAGCAGTAATGTGTTTAATAATAATAAGGAGAAAAAGTACATAATTTTTTACTATGATACATTTTATTATACATTTATATACATTTTATTTAAAATAATAATAATTCTCTTATACATTCTTTTACAATAGTGGTTCAGACAATGTAAATCTTTTATTGTTTTTTAGCTACAGTATTTGGTATAAATTAAGCTATTTTACTCTTTTACTTGCGGAAATTTATTATACTTGCTATCTATTTTTTTTATATAAAAATGAATAATTTGGTTGCTAAAAGGAAATTATGGCATTGTTTGCTACATTATATTTAAATATCAATTTTAAATGAAACAATTTTTATATTTGTTCGATAAAAACTATGCTTTCTACAAACCAACTGTACTTAATTTATTTTTATAATACTCAGGAATTAAGATTAGAAACAATTATTTGAATCTTTTTTTGTGCATTTATTAGTCATGATACATGAAGAAATTTCCAAATTATGTTTATCTTGGCTACCAAGAGGTATCAAAAGAGACCCTTTGAATTTTTACCTAAAATTACTCTTTAAGTTTAAATATTTCTCCATAATTTGTTTTTTGATTTTTCGTAAAATAGTTGTTAAATTAATTATAATTTTAACACTTTATGTTATTTTAAACATTTAAAAAATGTATGATTTTAATCAATGAATTAAAGAAATCAGTTGATTAAAATCATTAACACTCTAATTTACCTCATTAAGGACGACTCTCTTTTACAGAGTTTAATAATCTTCGACGCCAGTTTTTTTTTTTTTTTTTTTTTTTTTTTTTTTTCTCCACATTGTAATTTTGAATTATTTAATCGCTCAAAATTTGAGATTGGAAAATTCCAAACTAAAATACCGGTATCGAAATTAAAAAATTTTGTTCTAATTTACATGGCAGATTTTCTTGCCAACCGGCTTTAATGAGTTAAAATAATAACTTTTTTTTAAAATATGATCTCGAAATAATGGAAATGCTATAATTTTTTTTAACAATATTTATATCAAGAGGTATCAAAAGAGACCCTTTGAATTTTTACTTAAAATTACTCTTTAAGTTTAAATATTTCTCCATAATAATTAGTTTTTTGATTTTTCGTACAATAGTTGTTAAATTAATTCAGCGATAACATTTTCATACAGATCATCCTGGATATAAAAATAAGTATATGCTATACCTATTTCTCCCATGAGGTGTCTTTTGAAACTTTTAAAAATTCATAAATTCTAATTTTTAAGGATTTCATAATTTCGAATTTTAAACAGTTTTACGCATTAATATCAACATCATTTTACAGCATCACATCAATTATAATCCCATTAGAGAATTCGAATTTCATTTGTAACGGAAAATACAAGAGTTGCTTGTTTTCCGCCATGTTGAATTTTAGTGTAGGTCATTGCTATGGCTAATTCTAAAAATTGAATAATGCGTTTGTTCTCCATTTCTGGAGGTGAGTTCAAAACAAATCAATTTTGTTTTCATTAGTGTAAAAACTGTAGTATTGAATAAGGAAAGTTTTTTATTACACTGTTGTTTTTATTTTACTGCTGTTTTTACAAAGATAGAATTTTTAAGCATGCGACTGAAACTTTGTTAAGTTAATGGTACAAAAATGTTTGATTTTCTAATTAAAAGAAAAAAAAAGAAGAAGGAAGAAAAATGTTCAATTAAGCTAGAATTTATAACCTGTCATAAATTTAAAATTAGATATTAAATAATCTCTAATAAATACACGTCAATGAAAAAAATGCATTGCTCAAATTATCTATATCTAACCGGTAATTTGAAATCCCTGCAGTTTTAGCAATTATTTGCATTCAAACACAAAAAGATATTAAAAGACACCTGTTTGGTAGAGATTGAAATAGGTATACAGAAAATCGTAATAGAAATAGTGTTAAAGGAATTATTCTGACCGACTTTAACATTAAATAATTCTTAAAATAATCTTTCTATTTAAAATAATTATCCAATTTGCCTACTTCAGCGAATATCTCAAACAATTCTCTATACTTCTCTATCCATTTACATTTTTTTTTTTTTTTTTTTTTTTTTTTTTTATGTAGTAGTTTTCTTAATATTAGTGAAGAAAGACTCCCAGTCTCAAACAATTGAGAACATATTCCTAAGATTTTAGCGAAATTTCCAAATATACTTACAGCAGTCGGTATTTCAAACTAAGAGGACTTGATACTAATTGAAAGTATTAAAAAAATACTTAAAATAAAATTTCATATCTACCACCTGGCTTTAATTATTTAAAAGAAAATAATAAAAATAACTAGGGATGGGACGAATAGTGATTTGGCCGAATAGCCGAATACCGAATATTCGGCCAAATTTTAGGCCGAATAGTAAATTTTTTTTCCAATAAAGAAAATAAATTTTGATTATATATAATTTAAAAAATAGGAGCTCATTAATAATTATTACTCTTAAATGTGCTTTTAAATGTATTTTTAAATTTGAAAAACTTATTTTAACACAAAAAAATTATGAAATTGCATTATATCCTTTATTCTAATGTACATCAAATTGATTTTCAATAAGTCACGATGGGAAAATATTTCCATTAAAATATGAAGAATGTACTTCACTTTTACTATCAATTGATACTTCTTGCATCCAAAATCAATAGTATTTTTAATCTCTCTCTCTCTCTCTCTCAGAACTCACAAGGACATATTTTCTGAAATAACCTTTAATGAAGTAAATTTGATCATTTAGAGTTTGTGTCCCTAGAGATAAGCAAATTTGTAAGAATGAGACTGTTCTGAAATCAGATGCCAAGCTTTAAATTACAAATTACGTTAAAGCAAAAGGTTATGCTTAAAGTAGAATGCATATGTTAACAAAATCTTTGACATTTGAATCAGCACATACAGTATTCAACTTCAATATTCCACTTATTCAACAAGCATTAAAAGGATAAAGAGAAATTGATAACAACATGAAGGAAGGAAGATTAAATTAACTAGTTGGATGTGTCAATCCCAAAACTTTCTTCTATCTGATAAGTACATTTTAATAAAAAAAAAAAAAAAAAAAAAAAAACGTGGTGACCCCAAAGTTACCCACTATCGAATTTCCCCCGAACATTTGACCTAGCCTAATGAGATTCTAGTGTCCGAAAAGCCTAAAACGCAAAATTTAATTAATATTATGAGAAAATGAGCTTAGTAGTGCCTCATGTTGGGTAATTTATACTAAAACCTAATAAGCATCTATTTATGTCAAGACCTAACAGAATCTGAAATTTGATGGAATTTCATCCATTAGTTCTTGAGATATAGTTATAACAAAAAATTTGCAAAATGTAGCACAGCAACACCATATCTTGGACAATTTATGCCAAAACGTAAAAAAGCGTCTAATTATGTTATGGTGTAGAAGAAAATGAAGTTTGATGAAATTCTGTGCATTACTTCTTGAGATATAGCTAGTGTAAAAAAATCGTGTAAAATATAGCACAGCAGCACCATCAGTTGAAGGATTTATAACAAAACGTAATCATCGTGTAATTATGTTATATGTCATTTTATAACAAAATTTGAAGTTTGATGAAATTCTGTGCGTTGGTTGTTGAGATACAGCTATCGGGAAAATCGTGCAAAATGCAGCATAGCTGCACCACCTGTTGCAAGGTTAATACCAAAATGTAATCAGCATCTAATTATGTTGTATATTCTAGTGTAACAGAATCTAAATTTTGATGAAGTTCTCTGCATTAGTTCTTGAGATATAGCTATCGCAAAAATCGTGCAAAATGTAGCATAGCAGCGCCACCTATAATGCAGTTCACACCAAAACCTCATCAGCGACTATGTATCTCAAGGTATCGCAGAATCTGAAGTTTGGTGAAATCCTGTGCATTAGTTCGTGAGATATAGCTATCATGAAAATCATGAAAAACGTGGCATAGCAGCGCCACCTGCTGGCCAATTTACACCAAAACTTAATCAGCGTCTATGTATATCAAGGGGTCACAGAATCTGAAGTTTGGTGAAATTCTGTGCATTAGTTCTTGAGATATAGCAATCTTGAAAATCATGAAAAACGTAGTATAGCAGCGCCACCTGCAGGCCAATTTTCACCAAAAACCAATAGGCACTAATTCATATCAAGGTCTAACTGAATATAAATTTTATTAAATTTCGAGCATTAGTTCTTGAGATAGAGCGCCCACAAATTTTTTGTCACATACAGACATTTTCTAAAAATAGTCAAAACGTGTTCAGATCCTTCTAAAACGTATAAATCCGTCGAAAACCGGAAGTCGAAAATTTTCATGAATCCAATACTTTCTTCTTGTAAAGATAGAAGAAAGTAAAAATATATACATAATGTTACATATTTAAGTCTGTAATTATGCAAATAATTATTTAAATGTAAAAACTATAGAATGAAAAAATTATTTTGTTGAATATTTAGAATTTATATTAAAATATTTATAAAACCATCTTCATAAAGCAAGTTGTGTCATCTAATGTGTATCGATTTGACACCAGTTCTGCTTTCAGATGTACCGTTGTATTTGGAATGGTGATATATTATATTTAATTTTGAAAATGAATCTTCGTTAACACACTTAGTGAATAAATTTTTTTCATTTCTTACTTTATAGAAAATAAGTTATGAATTTCATAAGAGCCTTTTTTTATATGTGCATGGAATTTGCAGACATTAATAAATATTCGAGCATTTTAGAATAAGGCAGTGTTTTTATATCTTGAATTGTAATGTATCATTCTCTAATGATGACATTCCCGTACAATTAAATCTCCAACTTGGGCAGCATTTTCTAGAATATCACTAACTTTTATAGAAAATACAGAAAGGCTGCATATTTTTTAGTATCTGAATAACTCTATATTTTGTAAGTAAGAGTGAGAATGACTTCATAAATGAAGTAGCCAATTTGGATTAGAGAAAAAAAAAATTGCAAGAATGAAATTCTTTAAATCCGATATTTATTTGGCAAGATACCTTTCTCTATTCGGTGAGATTTTAGCAGTATTCGGCAAGATATCTCTAAATATTCGGCTACAGGTATTCGGCCGAAGTATTCGGTCAACAAGCCTTCAATATTCGGCCAACCGAATATTCGGCAAAAGGGCCGAATAGGCCGAATACCGAATAGTGGCCGAATAATTCGTCCAATCCCTAAAAATAACACTTTAACTATTGGATTGCATCAACGATTTTCATTGAAAAAAACATTGCAAAATGGCTGCGGCGCTTTGCTAGATTAGCTATAAATTAAATTGACGCTTTTTTTTTTCTTTTTTAAATAAAAGATGTGTAATTGTTATAGTTATTTATGTATCTGTATGTATTACATCGAAAAATTTAAAAATAATTTCGACACCGTTCTGTAATATACTTAATTTTAGGTGATATTCGGAAAAGTTTGGTGTAAGTGATGAACCAAAAGAGCGAAATCGAAACTTAGCGTATAAATCAAAAAATCGATACCACGGATGAACTAAGAAAGCAATGTCTCACCTCCTCCACGGCTAATGTGCTGAGACATAGATAAAGGCCCAGTAAATGACAAAAATATGTTAATTTTCATTTTCTATTTAAAGTATTTTGGCTGTACTTTTCTATTAGGCAGCAGTAGCCATTTGTATTCGTTTAACATCCTGAATTTTCAATAATTTTCTGTAATTTTTTCGTTGATATTACACTGTGATACTTTCTACTTTTGTAATATTCGTAAATTAGCTGATAAATTATATAAATGTAACTTATATAGACACTTTTAGTTAATTAATAAACATTACCAGACTAATATGTCCTTTTGAAACTCCTTTTGTATTTAATTGGAAACATTTTGACTGTTGTTTTAATATATAGGGTTTTCCTTTTTATCGTTGGTCAATAGCTAAAAATCTAAAAAGTGTTTCAAATGTTAATCATAATCTGTAAATCAAATTGCGAAATACTGTCAGTGGGTGTTATAAGTTATGTATATCTGATAAATAAATAAATAAACTTTCTCCATGCTGTAACAAGTAAAACATTAAATTTAAATTATTTTACGATAAAATTTTACTGAGTTATAATACTTTAAATCGTTAACTCTTTATTGGTGTTTTAAAAAAGATGTTTTTTTTTTTTTTTTTTTTTTTTTTTTTTTTTTTTTTTTTTTTTTGCCAGGAATGATCTTATGTGAGACTTTGACAGAATTTGTCCGTGATTAGGTAAAAATCCTTAACGTAATAATATGAAGTCAGGTCTAGAGAATTCTGAAATATTCACATTACAGAACTTTCTACTGAAGTTTTGTTTGTTTGTATGTATGTCGGCCAATTATCCATACTGTGGGATACAGGCCCTAAGGGGTGGGGTGCCCTCCTGGGAGTCTTTATAAGGGAACCTAACCCGTATTTATGCAAGGTTCGAAAAAAACCACGGAAAACTCCGAACGGTTAGGCCGACGGTCGCGATTGGGTTCGAACACAGCACCTGCCGTCTACCAGTTTGAGGTCAGAACAGAACCTCTCGGCCACTGATGGGGCCTGATGTTTTGACCACAACCCACATTCACATTGCTTCATTGATTTGTTGCTCTCATTACTGAACCGCATTGGACAAACAACTTAAAAGATCTGTTATATTGTATTGGCTTCTCTCATCACTTAGGAAATAAATCTGCGAAATTTTTTATCTTGAAATTCAGAGCTTTTTTCATAGAATTATTGGTGTGTTCGGAAATTTACATTTGTTTTAGCTGTGTTTTTTTGTTTATTCGTTAAGATGCTGCTGCTGAATGTTTACTGAAAAAGTGTTAGAGTTAATAACAAAGTTACTTTTTTAGGAGATAAACTGTAGCTCGTGTTATATATAGGGGAGATTGATACATAGTAACCCATTTTTGCTGTTTACATTTTCCTCCCTCTTTTATGATACTTCAATCTACCTGAAAATATTTTTGAACATACACACAGCATTTTTACATGCCTCAGAATTTTTTAGAACATAGCTTCGTAATTATGCAAATACAGTCGAACCTCTATATAACGAAACTCCATACATCGAATTTCTTCATATAACGAATTTTTAGTAAGAACGGTCCCCTTTTCGCATGATCACATTAAAAACAGACTCTATATAGCGAAATATCTATCTCCATATAACGAATTTTTTCATAAATTGATCTTAATTTATTCAGTTTTAAAAAAGCTTCGAAATCATATGGAATCAATTTTCCATCACTTATTTTTGATTTATCGTTCAGTGGAGAGGTTTTTTTTTTTTATAAATATTATTTCTCTTCTTATTCTTTAAATCTAACAAGTTCATCCCACCTCCCACACACCTTTCAACATCCTTCTCAAAACACAGTCAATTGAATTGTTACACATATAAGAGAGGAATCAATGAGAGCACATAAGAGAGACCTTCAAATGAAGGAAAATATCAACAACAATTTTTCATTCCTTGCTAAAATTTGAGAATTTTTTTTGAGAGCGTAACAATTGTAATTTTAAAATCAAAACAACAAAAAAATACAGATTTCTTCCTCTGAAATTTATGTAAGTTTTCCTCATTTGATTTTCATTAAGCTTTCAAATAAATGTCTTTTCTCTTTTTTGAAACTGCTTAAATAAGTAAGAAATAAAATGTTAGGTTAATATATACTTTTAAACATTTCAAATTCTTAATTAAAAAGATCAAAAATAATATTTGTTCAAAATTTACCTATTAAATACTATTTTTAACATCATACTCTATACATTGAATTTCTCTATATAACGAATTTTTTACTGGAACGATGGATTTCGTTATATAGAGGCTCGACTGTATGTAGCAACTATAGTCGTCATTCAGTCCATCTGTCCGCATGTAATAGAAGCAAAAATTACCCAACCAAATTGTTTGAAATTTAAAATATATAATTGTTGCATAATTTTGTCGAGTCATTTCCAATTTTATGAAAATCAATTGTATAGTTTAATTACAGGGACAATCAAAAGTATACCGTTACATTACGGCCAGTGGGAAAAAGAAATAGCTTCAAGTGCATTTTAATGATGTCACACTCTTCCGAACATAATAAAATTGATATGAATCTGTATATACAGTAAAGCATCGTTTATACGACGATCACTTATACGACGTTTACATTTATACGACGTTATAATGTGGTCCCGATCCATTCCTATTCATTTTTATGTAAAAATATATCTTTTATACGACGTTAAAAATCGACGATTTATACGACGTTTATACGACGATTTTTCGAATTTGTATAGGTTTACTTTTGTTTATTTTTCTTGTGTATTTTACGAACAAGCGGAAGTTGGCAGCTATGAATGACGCCAAAGAGCGTGTTTAAATGCACTTCACATTATAAAAATGGTTGCTGGTGTTCGATTAGTCTGAAAAATCAGCTTACGTGTAACAGATTACACTGGGAGGGGTCATTCTTTTTTCGGTGATGATCAGCTTTCCCGACCTGTTTTAAGTTGCAAATGCCTTCTAACTGTTATCAGTATTGCGACTTTTAGTTGGCCACACGGGGTTTTTGATCTTTGACTTTAAATGGAAAGGAAATGATGTACTGCAAATGAGGAACCTTTCGGTGAAACATAAATAAAGATACGCATATTTAAATTGCTTACTAATCCCCCCCCCCATTTTTTTTGTTATTTGTTTATTTTGGTTTGTTTAATTTACAAATTCATGCAAATCATCACGTTAAACATTGAAATTAAGTGAAAACAAATTAGATCTAGTTTTGGAAGTAAATATCAGTTATACGACGTTATCATTTATACGACGTTTTTCGATAGTCCCTTCGGCGTCGTATTATAAACGATGCTCCACTGTATACTAAAAGTATATACAGTAGAACCTCGATCCATCGTTTTTCAAGGGGTGCGGGGAAAAAACGATGAATGCGGGTTAACTTCGAAATACGAAAATACACAATGTTTATGTATTACTAATGCATACAGTATTCTTATAAATACTAATTAGTTGCTTACTGAACTCTAAAAGAAGTAAATCAAACTTAAAAAAAATTGATATTTATTTAAAAAAAAAATCGCTCATTTTTTTAAATTGAAAAATAAATTTTTAAGATATACAACATTTTCTTTCATATTCATATTATTTCATATGCATATAAAAAAGTCCATACAGTTTCAAATTCCGCACTCTGGTGGCTCAGCTTCATTAGCATGAACGTTATCCTGTGTTTCTTATTTTATTTTTTGTTTTATCACATATTTCTCCTATGTTTAGGACACCACATGGGGCAACATCTTGGTCAATGGAAACATAATTACATCCTCTACTATATACAACCACTCTTCATCAGAATTATTATCGCCATCATCAACACAAACAGCACCAATGAGTTATTGTAGGATAAAAGAAGTAATTCCAGATTGTATGTCACATGGATTCGTATAACTTTCAAGATAGGAAGGGGAGAATGAGGGGGAATTTTTCTTCAATGGTGAATGTGGGAAAACGACTTTTTGAAGAACGATGCTTGCGGGTTTTGTTAACATTATTTAAATGTATTTTGTGCAGGGACTATAGAAATAAAACCATCAATGCGGGAAAACGATAGATGCGGGAAAGATAGATCGGGGTTTCACTGTACTAAAATATACAATCTGTACAAACTGTGGTGCAAAGAATATTTGTTATTAATTTACAGGACCACACAAAAGTATTCCATTGCATAATGGTGCTGAGGGAAACATTGTTTGGGACACGTTTTAATTATGTTAAACTATTTCACATTTTATTAAATTGATGTACATTGTTAAAATTTACTACAAGTTACTTTCTGTATGATAGAAAGCAGGTAGTACATACAGGGACAGACAAAAGATTTTGACAGCTATACTGTATCGGAAGTACTGTATATTATTACACCAAGATCTGAATATTTTTAAAACTTCGTAATAGTATGAACGCACCTCATTTGTTACGTTTTATGTGCAATTTCCAACTTTTTTACTATTTTAGAAAATGTTTGAGTTATAATTGCCTGGGTATAATGTTAATTCTATGGCTGTATTACATTACGAGAAAAAAAAAATCTTAAGAATGTTGTAGGTTTCGATTGGTGGATACAATTTGAGAAATGCATAGTGCCGTGTTATACATTTAAATAGTTTATAGTTTCCTTTCTTTTTTTCCATTCAAAACTTTTCTCCGAATTGATACCGAAAAGACGAACTTTGCAACATTAGCATACTTTTTTAATTGAAGGTCGAGGTCATATAATGATAGAAAGAAAAAAAAATATTACATTAACTGCCACAACACATTTAATATCCTCATTTATACACAATACATGTTCAGAAGAAAGTCTCTGAAATCTGTTAATTTAAACGAATAATGTTTTCGTGTAAAGTGCTTCTCAGCATAAATGCATCGTTATCAATATTTTTTCCAATGTTGTAAATGTTTTTAACGTATGTTATAATCTGTTTATCTCAAGTATTCTGTTAAAACTTACGAAAAACTTATGTTTTGAAAAAGCTATATAAAGCAAATAAACTATATGCGTCAGGATATATAACTTTTTGGAGGGTGTTACTACTATACCATAATTAACCTTAATAAACTACACTTAAAAAAAAAAAAAAATAAATAAATATTAAACTTTTTCTAAAAAACTCAAATTCATAGAACTTTTTATTTAACAGGAACTGCAAAAATTCCGGCAACAGAATCGGTATTATACCATTATATAAAAAAATTTAGAAATTCCAGTTTTCCAGAAAAAGTTTAGTAACTGCACAGGTTTTTACAGTGTACTATACTATATTTTTGAGTGGGTCGTTATAGAACCCTGTCCTCAAATTCAGAATATAACTATAATAAATAATAATATTTATTACAGCACACTGTCAACTATTAATCATGTATTTTCTATGAATATTTAAAAGATTTTAACTGTAGAAAATTAATATTCTTTCCTTTTGCGCTGTTCAGCGGATAAGGTGCGCTAGACAGTTTTTTGGAATATCATCTCAGCAGATGGTTATTTTAGAACTTACAGAATTTAAATTTCATGGTATTAATTTATCCATTTAACTCAAATTTTAGACGAGATTTATAATTTAAATTCTTAATTATTTTTGTATTTTTACTGCCATGTTATAGTTCTGATAATTATTACAAGTCTGTTAAATCATTTGTACAGACTGAGACCAAGGCTTTGCAGATTTCTAGATTGTATGAATTTTTCGATCATTAGTGAAGGCGAAGATGGAAAATCATTAATTAATTTTTTGCTGCAGGAAATCTTTAATGAAAATCTTCTCACCTCCTATAGAGAAAAACCTTCCAAATTTTATGACCGATTGGATTTCAAGATTTTTTTTTTCCGATATCGTCTATTCATATATGTTCATGAAATTCATATATGTAATAATAATAATAAGTTATTATTATTATTATTAGTATTATTACTTTGCGCGCGATCATTTAACGAAATTCATGCCTCTTTGAAAAGAGCCGAATTTCTCAGTTAATATCATATGAAGAGTTTCTTTAAATCTTCTCAAACGTGCATATACAACTGGCTCATGTTGTTTTGATTATGTGATTAACCTAATAATTTTTGTGAGGATTTTATGAAATACATTTAATTTTAATATAATATGCATGCGCAGAATGCAAAGAGTGAAAAATATCTATACACATAAATAAATGAAACCTTTCTAATTTATCAATTCTTGTAAATCTCGTAAATTATGCTTAATTTGAAAGGAGCAAATTTGTTTGTATCTTCTGGAACTCTGATATATGATTAAAAAAGAAAACAAATCAATACCTCGGATGCATGTTTCTTGTTTTGAGATTACAAAAAGCCCGAAATAGAAACAGAGAGACCGAGAGAAGAAAAAAAAAAAGTACCTGCTTCGCGTGTTATCTGGGATTACAACTTGTATATTCATCCCCTCCTCGACTGCTTGGCATTTACTTCAGACTGATCATTATTTTGCATTTTTGTCGGACTTGATATAATTAGATGTGTTTTCTCTAATTGGATGCTTGCTGTTTCGATCTGTATCTCCTGCTGCTTTGCAGCCATTTTGCGAATTAAAATATGTAAAATGATGATTACTGTCGTAGAGACTATATGTAGACTTTAAGATGTACCAAATCCTTTCTTTTAACTTTTTCTTTTTTTCCAAAAATGCATCAAATATATTTATTTTTGTTATTTTCTTTACTTTTTTTAAAATTGTAATTTATAATATATGTATAATGTTTATAAGAGGTCTCATCTATCCAGGGTTGCAAAAAAGCCGGCTAAAATTAAAAAAAGCCAGGCCGGTGGCTTTTATTGGTTTTAACCGGCTTTTTTTGGCCATAAAATTGGCCTTTTTTGGCCATAATTGGCCTTTTTTGGCCATAATTGGCTTTTATACAGTGAAGCATTTTAATTATAAGCTACACATTTTTAAGTGTCTTTTAACAAGTTCTAATTATGTTTAATTTACTTTGAGTTTAATAAATTTATTTATTAAAATGAAAAATTGGGATTTTAATTATGATTCATTATGAGAAATTGGATTATAACCCAATTTTTCAATAATGAAGACATTAATACTAGAATAAAATACTGATGGAGTTGTTAGTGGTTTATAGTCAGAATTGCAAATATGTCAGCTAAATTATAAAATAGCCATATTAAGTGCTTTTTCTGATTTACAATGACCTTTAAGCTCACCCTTGTTTTTCCATTTTTACTGCTTTATAAAATTAAAGAGGACAATGGTTACTTAGTTACATGTTTTATTATTTAACTTATTTTAAGAGTTATTAAAATGTCATGTTTTATTCCCTATAAACATTTAAAATTACACATACAAAAAACAGCATTTCTCACTATTGAAAATAGTATTATGAATTACGCATATTTCATAATATATTTATATTGCACAATTTTTTTTTCAGTATTCTCAATTAGCATATGCATGAATATATTCATGCAAGAGGGCATATACACTTAAATAATTAAAAATGTATTAAAAATAAATCAGTCCAAATTTAATATGGATTCAATACAAATTAACACTTTAAAAATAAAAGCCGGGTTTTTTCAATTTTAGCAAATTTTCAATTTTAAGTGGATAAAAAAAAAAAAAAAAAAGCCGGCAACCCTGCATCTATCCCACCTTTTCACCCCATTTTAATATCTTGAGATTTGAACTTCGAATTTTAATTTCCTGTTTTGATTATTTTATCGGTCGTTTTTCTCAAGATTTTGATGCTTTGCGGTATATGTATACTATTAAAATTCTAATTTATGCTCTAATTCTAATGTAAACTTTTGAAATCATATGTTATATTTATTTTCAAAACCTAGAACATATATACAATTACATTCTTTATTATTGTCTAATTATTGTAATGGAATGTTGGAAAGAATCAAAACTAACATCCCAATAATAAAAAGACTGAATAAAAATCTGACCATATTCATTTTTTAAATTTACATACAAAACAATTTCAAATAAAATAAGAACGTAAAATCATGTGTCAGGCCATAGATTATGAAACATCTTCTAACACATTCAGAATTTGGTACACTTCATTATGGGAATCATTAATTAATGATTCATCCATTTAAAATTTTATATATTTTTAACATTTAATAAATGAATTACATATTTGTTTTTCATTTAATATGATATTTGAAATTTTACTTAAATATCTTACTGTTAGAAAATGCATAAGGCATTTTCCAATAAATATATAGTTTATTTAATTAATCAATAAAAAATAAATATATATTCAATTAATATTACTTTTTTTTAGTAATTTCTCAAAATATGGTAGTACTAATGTGTTTAATTGGACAAAGGGGTGGTTTGGTGGTACAGTAGAGGTTTTGATACGATATATTGAAGTGTGCATCTTTGATACTGGGATATACTCCTTGCTCCAATTTTTAAAATATCTTTTTTTTTTTTTTTTTTTTTTTGGCAATAGTTGAATGTAATCATGACAGTATATTTTTGAGTACATCGTTTAAAGATTTTTTTTTTTTTTTTTTTTTTTTTTTTTTTTTTTTTGTGTGTGTGTGTGTGTGTGTGTTTAGTATGTTTATCCTATTCTGTCCATTTTAATCTTGTTATTGTCATTTTTAACCTTTTCTCTACTTTATTAACGATTTATGTGTGTTGGTAACCCAAATTCGTATTATTTTGCTTTTCATGGCTGATACGAAGATGGAACCACACACTTTATTTGTAGTTCAAAAGTATTTGAGTTCTGGTGAATCTACTTTTGTTCTACAAATTTCGATTATATTCCTTTTAATTCCCTTTTTCATGTTTAAATGATGTATACTGTATTACAAATAATGGTATTATATATATATGTATTTTAATTATTGTTATTATGTTATTGTCATATTTTTCCATTGGCAATTTAATTTCTAACGTTTTCAGTTACATATTAAATATTACAATTATAGCTTTAAATTATTTCCGTAATTTATATGATAAGGTATCACTGCACTCTAAATAAAAAGGAGTGAATAGTCGCTCCAGAATAGTGAATACTCACTCTATTGCAGACTCAAAATATGCCCAACCTCTTTAGAGTGACTATTCACTTTGAGCAAAAGTGGAATCATTGACTCTTTGAAAGAGTGAATACTCACTCCTAGGAAGTGAATATTCATTCTACACAGGGGTCAATAATCACTATTTCTGAGGAGTGACTATTCACTTTTGCTAAAGAAGTGTGTTTTTTCACTCCTAGTAGGAGTGAGTAGTCACTTTTTCATAGGAGTGAATGCTCTTTTTTCTTTTCTTTTTTTTAATGAATCAGGGATGGGAATTTTCCGCTTTTTTGTTATTTTAAGAAATTCCGCGGATTTCCGCTTTTTTATTATTTTGATAAGTTTCAGATTTTTCACCACAAAAATTCCGCTTTTTCCGCGGATTTCAGAAATATGTAACAGGGATGCCGCGGACGCGCTATAGCGCAAAAATGCACAAAAAATCGGCGATGGGACGCTAAAAAATGAGGCTTACGCGTCCCGCGGGATGCGTAATTTTCGTCAAAGAATCGCAAAAAAGGCAAATTTCATTAAAAAATCGCGAAATAACGAATAATTTCCGGCAAATTTCGTCAAAAAATTCGTGAAAAAATGGCTAATTTTGTCACAAAATCTCGAAAAAAAAGTCGGTTTTCCTAGAAAAAATGACAAGTTTTGTCTAAAAATCGTGATAAAACAGAAAATTTTGTCGAAACATTCGCGAAAAACGGTAAATTTTATCAATAAAAGGTAATTTTCTTTAAAAGATTACAAAAAACCAGAATATTTCGTCAAAAGATCGCGAAAAAACGGTGCATTTCGTCAACGAATTGCAAAAAAGGAAATTTCACTAAAAAAATAGTGAAATAACGAATAATTTCCCGCAAATTTCGTCAAAAGATAAGCGAAAAAATGGCTAATTTTGTTACAAAATTCCCAAAAAAGGCAGATTTCCTCAAAAAATCGCAAAAAAAAACGACAAATTTTGTCAAAAATCGCTACAAAACGGTAACTTTCGTCAAAATATCGCGAAAAACCGGCACAATTTGTCAAAAGATCGCGAAAAACCGACACGCGACACATTTCGTCAAAAGATCGTGAAAAAACGGCAAATTTCGCCAAAAGATCGCGAAAAAACGGCAAATTTTGTTGAAAAATCGCTTTAAAACGCAATTTTCGTCAAAGGGGCAAGAAAAGAAAGTTAATACCTGGTGGATAGAATTTTTCTGTTGCAAAAACAGAAAAATTCCTGCTTCACAATTTATTCTTTTTGCTGCTCCAAAAACAGATTTTAAATAAATCCATAATGCACGTTATCTATGTTTTTTTTTTTTTTTTTTTTTTTTATGTGTAATTAAAATCTTATTTCTGAAAAATATATATTAATACAAGCCGTACTTATAAAATGACATGGTAAGTCATATTTAATTTCATTTTTTTATTCCCGTATATAGAGTAGATGTGCATGTAGTACCTGCCGGCGAAGATACTCACGAGCTAATGCTAATCCTATAGGGAGAGATTTTTCTAATATCTCGTTTGCATTTTGACATTTTATTTATTTATTTATTTATTTTGCATTGAATAGCTGAAGTTCGTCTCTATATCGCATCTTTTTTACTTTTTTGATTTCGGTCGCAGGTATTTTTATAAAGTTTCTTTTACTTTCAAAACCGGTACCAAAAATGAAAGTGTTATTTAAAAAATATCTGCTGACAAAATTGAAAAAGTAAAAATAAACAAATATTTAAGAGAGAAAATGTGTTTTTGACGACTTCTGTAACTTAAGTGTTTTTATTTAAATGGTAAACGATTAAGCCCTATAAGCCCCTCTTTGACTATGCCCTTAAACATTTTTTTCGGCTTCATGAGTGGTTTGATTGCTAGATTATAAAATAGGCAAAACATAGTTAGATTCATTTTTAAAAAATAATAATAATAAAATGAAGAAGATATTGAAATTTTATAAATCACATTAATATAACTTAAAAACAACTATTTATAAAAATTTTGGTGTCATTACATTTTGGTAAGTGCAATTTAAAAATTAAAATTGATTACTTAAGTTTTTAATTAAATCAAAATATTTTATGCACTATAAACATTACCATAATTGCTTTTTTAACAGTGCCTATATGAGGTGTACATTACTGGAAAATGACTACTTAAGTATTCCAGTAATGGACACTCCTCTCAAAATCTTAAAAATTAATGAAATTTTATAAACGACATTCAATACATAAAATTCAAAGCTTTCTTCAGCTACAAAAACAAAAAATTGCAAATTTTGGAATAAAATAAGGAATACATAAATTTATTAAATGAAACCAGCTCTTAGTATGATTTTCAATGAAAAACAGTGAAACTTAGAAACATTATTTTGTGCTTCCTGATTGGTTTAATTAAGAGTGTCAACAATAGTGCTAAATTATAAAATATGCAAGGGCGAGTTACGAAAATAAATAAATAAATAAATAATAGCTAATTTTATATATATATAAACCAAAAACATTCAGGTGTTTACACTGCTGCTTCTATCCTATAATACTGCTAGATCTACCCTATAGTATTCTATGAATGTGATTTAAAATTTTATAAAAAATATACTCGTGTAGGAAAAAGAAAAATGAAGAAAATATAAAATAAAAGAAATGACTACATAAGTGTTGAATTAAGACATTTTTCTCCGGGAGGGATATTTCTGGCTCCCGGGGGGGGGGGGCATTATAGAGCTCCGGGGAGGGAAATTGCCCATTTTGACCATTGAAAACACAAAATCTCAAAATTTCCGGGGGGCATTTCAATGCTCCGAGGGGAATACCTCCCCCGGGACACCCTCTGAATTCAACACTGCTACATATGTTTTGTTCTTACTGTTGGAAAACAATTTTAATGAGTTATTTATCTCTAATAAATAAATGTCATCTAATATAAGTCATACTGCAAACTTTTAAAATTACTAAAGCGTTTTATTCTGCAATCTTTGCGTCAGCGATTTTTCTTTTCTTTTCTTTTCTTTTTTTTTTTTTTTTTCTCCCAGCACATAGAGATAGAAGACAACTTCCTGTGTAAAGTAAAACTTTTAACTCAACATTCTAGAATTTACTTTCGGAAAATAAAAAGTTGAAATTAAAATTGACTTACCGTTTTTTATGTTAAATATTATCCCTTGTTTGATGAATAATAATCCTTTGTTTGATAAATAAGATATGTGAAGTGCAACATCTTCGTCACTGACAAGGAAGGTCTCCATTGGGGGCATACTCAGAATTTTTTGAAAAAAATACGAATTAAACTACTCATGTAGGTAATAAAGAATCAGTGAAAATTAGCGGCGGAATTACATTATTAGATATGTAAAAAAATAAAATAGTTTGGAATAATTGGCATGAAAAGCTGAAAGCGACGCGGGATTTGGCGAGCAGTGCATTTCCTCGCCAAAAGCAGACGATTTTAACGAATCTGAAAATTGATTTTAATTGACTTCACTGTTTAAAATCTGCAGCATTTACTGCAACGTCACTCCACTACTTTTATAGAATATCTCTCTTCTGACCAATGAGAATGCTCCATAGCACCGTGAATTGACCGTGTCATACACTGTTAAAAATCTGCTGCATTTTGTTGCAACGCACTCCACCGCTTGTATATAATATCTCTATTATAACCAATGAGAAAGCTCCATTTCACGGCCAAGTAACCGTTTTCTATACAAGCAAGGGAGTGCGTTGCAACAAAATGCAGCAGATTTTTAACAGTGTATTTTTCAATTTGGAACAATTTTAATCAATTTAAATTGTGTTTTAAATGATAAAATATATTAATTTCATTTTGTTATAAGTACATATAAACGTATATGACAAAATTACACTTAAAGTAAAGTAAAAATGCAAAACTAAAATTACTGAAACTAAACTTATTTAAATAAATTGAACATAGAAAGTTTTTTCTTTAAAAAGTATTCGAAGCGTAAAAGCGTATTTTTCAAAATTT
This sequence comes from Maratus speculifer, assembly GCA_964019185.1. NCBI lineage: Eukaryota > Metazoa > Arthropoda > Arachnida > Araneae > Salticidae > Maratus > Maratus speculifer. Next base: position 118,958,854 of record OZ025290.1, read on the forward strand.
CGTTTTTTCGCCAACCGGAGATAAATCGCCAAATAAACGAATTTTTTATTATTTTTTTACGGACGTTATAAGGAGGTTCCGCCGAAATTTTTTTTTATAAACATATATAACTATATGAGAAGAACATTCTGTAATTTTTTCAGATTTTTCTGAGTATGCCCGTATGGAGACCTTCCTTGTGAGTATTAATGGAGTATTATTGCTTTTCACTGAATTATTTGTTCTCCATTTTGACTCCAGATCAAGAAACTTAATCTATGTGGATTATTTTGAATCATAAGATATCGGAGTATATCATTCCAAGATCGAAATTTAAACTACTTTTCAGTATTAATAATACAAATTAAAGATCACATTTATAGACCGAGGAAACAAAAGTCGCTCACATTACGGACACGATAAAATGGCGGAAACATTTTTATCATCACAACTGAGAAGACGATTTCTGATTGGCTGATGCGTAATACATATATAAGTCACTTTTTATGAGTGACCGTTGACTCTTTCGAAGAAGTGACACTCATTTTTGAAAACGAGTGCGTTTTAATAGCAAATAAGCGTAATTTTATAGGTTATATTATAAAATGTAGTTCTTGAAAAGTAAGAATTGACATATTTTGGTACTTTTCATTGTTTTACTCCATATATTGGTTCAAAGTTGAGCGGGTATTTTTTTCAAGTGTATAATGCCGGGCTTTCATTCTCGTTAACGGAGTGAGATTTTTCACTCTCGACCATGGAGTGAGATATTTCACTCTCGGCAACGGAGTGAGATATTTCACTCCTTTTTAGGGAGTCGGAAATTCCACTCTTTAAAGAGTGTATTTGTATAAAGTTCACTATAAAAAGAGTAAAAATGCAAATCACTCCTACAAAAAGTGAGCTTTTCACTCCTCCCAGTTTTAGAGTGTACACTATTTAAATTATACTTTGATATCGCTACTATCGTGTTTTGATCTGAAACATCTATTGTGATTTATTAATGAAGTCTTTGCATTGTCAATTCTAATAATGGTTTATTTTATTGGTGGTTTTATTATGGTGCTTTTAGCCTGACGCTTACTTTTCATGTACATATTGTATATATTATTTTATTGAAATATTATTCATTATTAATAAAGATCTTTTATATACAGATTAATTTTTTTCTATATTTATCCATTATTCTTATCTTTTATTTTGTATTTTTGTATTAATTTCCTGAATTGATAATCTCTGATTCACAATCATATATTTTAATGGCGATTCTAAGTAAATTTATCGTTCCTGGCAAAATACACTTAGCATCTTCATAGAGTAGTGTCCGGTACATGATCGTTAATAGGGACGTTCCTGGTTCGATACCCAGTCTCCTTTTTTTATTCACCTCCACCACATATATTTCTTAGAAAATGTTTTGATAAGAGATGCAAGACTTGTCCATTTTCTTCACAATCACAAATTGTTTCAAATCCGGGTTTACCTTCAATCTGTAAAGTCTTCACTTTCATTTATAGTATAAAGTGTAACAGATGCAATTTGCAATACACAGGGTAAACATCTGGTCACCCACTGGCGTAGCTAAGGGGGGGCAAGGGGAGCGGACGCCCCGGGCGCCGAGGCAAAGGGGCGCCAAATTTAGAAAGATTTAAACCGAGAAATTCCCACATATTTTAACAATAAATAAAAATTCTTGATTTTTTTTCTTTTTTTTTGTGTGTGTGAATATTTTCTTTAATAAAGTATTTCGTTCTATCAAAATACGAAAAAAGAAAAAGCTTCTGTAAATGGTACTAGAGGCTCAACACACATGGTTACAAAGTTAATTATGTATCTGAACCGAGGCATAAAAACATTAAATAGGGGAGAAAATTGAGAGGTTTAAATGTAAATTATTTCACATATTTTGACAATAAATAAAATTTTTGATTTGTTTGTGTGTGTGTAAATGTTTTCCTTAGTGATATATTTTGTTCCATCCAAATAATGAAGAAAGAAAAAGCTTCTTGAAATGTATTGAGGGCTGACTCAACACACTTGGTTAGAAAGATAATTATGTACCAGAAATGAGGCGCAAAAAGATTAAATAGGAGAGGGGGAGGACGTCAAATTGAGAGTAGATTGAATCCGAAATTATTTCACATATTTTGAACAGAAATAAAATATTTTATGTATTTGTATATTTTGTGTCTGTGAATATCTTCTTTAGTAAGATATTTTGTCATATCCAAATGATGAAGAAAGAAAAAAGTTTCTGTAAATGTTTCTAGGAATCATACTTGATACCTAAAATCTATATATATAAAAGAAAGTCTGGATTTCGTATTAATCACAGCAAAAAAAAAAAAAAAAAAAAAAAAAATCTACCGAACCAAAAATTTTGAAAATTGCGGTAAAAATACTTCTTATAACACCGAGTGCCGCTAAGAAGAGATTTTCGAAAATTCCACCCCTAAAGGGGGTAAAAAAAAGAACGAACTTTTAAAATAGCCCTTAAAAATCGGCTTTTGTAGTTATTTTTCAACTGATAACACATTTTAGTGTATTTTTTCATGCTGAATCGAATGGTACTAAGCAAATTCTTTTAAATCCAGTAGTTTATGATATCTCAATTTTGAAAGAGAGTTCTAAATCAGGTTAACATGATTATGTAAGCTATATTTAATTATCTCAATATATATAAAACGCAAAGTGAAATTTCATTCCGGCCGCTTATAACTTAAGTTCTACTAGATAGACTTTAATGGAACTTACATTGTTAGTTGGATAATTTTTCAGAAATTTTGTAACAAATGAAATATAGCATTCTACGTTGTTTAATTGAACACTTATGGAAATGTTTTAAATCAGATGAACCCAATTACAAAAGTTTAGCTTTATTTTAAAGATTCCGCTGAATGAATTTTTATGTGATTAAAACTGTTAACATGTTGAGCACTACGTCATTCATTGGTGACTAACAATGAAATTTCCGTTTAGATGACTGACTTTTCACCGATAACAAGAAGTCTAAAATACGATATAAAACTAAAAATTACTATGATATAAAAATTTCGTTTGATTCAAAGTTTCTTTAAAAAAACTGACCAGCGTAGCGGGAGAAGTCTGCTAGTAATTATATACCTGAACTATGATGCAGAAAGATTAAAAAGAGAGCGCATAATTGAGAGGAGTTTTAAACCAGATTTATTTCACAACACAACACAGATTTCAACTGTCTAGCCACAATTTTATAAATAAAAAGGCCTGTATGCGATTTGGAATGACATTTATGGTATCAAAAGAACATTTTTCATTTGTATACTAGATCTCATTTGTCGATTTTCCCCAAAAACCGCGAAAGTTTAAAACCTCTATTCATAATATATATATATACATATACATATACATATATATATATATATATATACATATGTATATATATATATAAATATATATATATATATATATATATATATATATATATATATATATATATATATATATATATATATATATATATATATATATATACACATATAGCCATACATGTGTGTGTGAATCAATCAAAAAGAACCTTTGGGATGGGTTCCCTTACCACTGTCTGCGGCAGCGTAAGACCATGAGTGCTAACCACTAAAAACCTCCATTCAAATTTATCTTTTTAAAAGGACCGCTGCCTGCATCCCCTAGCAGGCGTGCTGCGCAGATGAAAATCGTAAAATGAATGGAAAGAAAAAAATCCTTAGAAATCCGCTTCATGAAACCACAGACAAAAATGCTCCCTGGTAGTAAAAAAAAAAACTGTAAGACAATTCTAAATCAAGTGGAATGAATAGAGCTCAGTTGAAATTGAATACATATAACCCAAAGTAAGAATGCGTCACCTGCACTGAAAGCTGGAACTAACAACATCAACGAGGAAGCTAAATGAATCAATTGTGTTGAAATCTGGTTCATATATTTCGAAAAAATAATGCACCGTTAATGTTTAATAATTGTGTTAAAAGAAATTTATATTTTGAAAAACATGCATTTAAATGTATATAATCAGTAAATATAAATGTAAAACCATGTAGACAAACTCTTAACTCATATCACGAAACTCTTTCCTCAGAACACACTAAAAATCTTCGATAAAATTGGCAAAGATTGAATTATGTTTTTAGCATTTGGCAGCGTTTAATAATTAAGTCGACTGTCCACATGTCATATAATCTCTGACCCATCGATTTTCAGAAATTAAATGAAGGGATCAGCTTTAAAAAGATATATTTTTAGTTCAGTTTTAAATGAATCAGCTTTTTCCGAGCTTTTGTAACTGTCGCTGTCAGTTTTTTTTAAGAATATTACGAAAAATTACCGACCAGTTATGAAATTTTTTTACACAGGTGTAACATATTTTTCTGCATTTACTCTCACATTTTCAAATAGCTATCTTAATTAGTTTTCTTAATTTTTGCTGATTAGTGAAAATCCTTATTCATTATCATATGATTAATAAAAAACCAACTAGGACTTTTTGTCTTCCTAGTATAACTAGTTTAAATAGCTGTAAACTTTTTTCTTTTTTTTTTATTCTTTTTGCTGACATATACTTAAATTTAGTGTATATGCATTAGAGAAAACCACATCTATATTTATGAAAGTAATAACTGGGAGAATAATGGAAGAAATGAATTCTCAGGAACCTCTTTGGGTGCTGAACCGCTGCATCTTACAATCATGTCCGTGAACTAAATCCGATGTTTCACGACTCATTTACGTCAATTTCGGGACCTATGTGATCTTAGTAGGTTGTGCAAGCACCTCAAATGGGCAAAATCTAAAATTTTTCATGCACTTTCTTGCTAATATGTTGATCATATTTTCCAACAGGGGCTAAAGGTATCAATTTGGGAGAAACAATTAGTTTGATTGGTTAATTAGATCTTGATGAAGACGAGGCCAAGATCCGAAAAATTCCCGGGATCACATGATGTACAAGTCTTTAATCACTAATTAATGAGAGTTCTACAAATGTTAGCATTTTTTTAATTATAAGTTACTCTCTGAATTTAATGGTGAACGTAAAAAATGTTCAAGGTATGTAGAAATATTTTACCGATATGTATGCAATAAATCCAACTGGAGTGAAAAATTAGCCAGAGCCAGAAATTGAACCTGAATCCATAGCGTACTGGGCTATTGCTCTAATCACTGCTACTCTGGTTCTAAGTGTTTAAACCAAGAGCCTAATACGCTGTGGATACAGGCTCGATTCCTGGCTGTGGCTAAATTTTTTCATTTCAGTTGGATTTAGTGTATATTTCTGCATGCGTGTCTGTATAATATTTGTATATACTTTTAACAGTTGGATGCAGGCGATATATATTGTGCATTAAGGGGGCAAATCACATTGACCAGCCAGGAAATAACCGTATTTAAAACAGCACGAAAAATTCTGTAGTTTCTTAACCAATGAATAGAATGCAACAATTTTTTTTCTTTACTTTCACACATTTTTATGATTTGATAAAATATTCAAATACACATATATTTAATAATATTGATTAATTAAATCATAACGAGAAAAGTAATTTTTTAAAATATAAATATTAAAATATGCCTTTTTTGCGCACGATTTTTTTAATACAAATTTTATTGAGTATAATCTTTAATGTTTCATATTTTGTTACTTATAATACTATATTCACAGCGAAACGAAATTTGGAAGTATATTAAAATTCTTCAGCATAATTTAGACTTTTCTAATCATATTCTCTAAATTTCACCAAATAATGTATAATTTTTTTCAATCAATATTTTTTTTTGTCAAAAAAGACTAAATTGACGTTCAGCATAAACTAATACAAGCAAACTAAGAATAAACATAATTTCCGGGTTCTATGATAATTAGTTTTTAAATGAGAATGCATGCAATACCAAAACAATCATTAAAAAAAAAAAAAAAAAAAAAAAAAAAAAAAAAAAAAAAAAAAAAACGGATTCAAAGTTGGATTATAACATAACAGCAGATGTTGTTATGCAAGATGTTTTTAGCCATAACTTCTGTTCTAATTGGTAATTTTGTAAAAATTCTTTTTGCAATGAATTTGTAACTTTTGAAAGTATCCGTGAAAGATGTCCGTGAACGTTTCGCTAAGTTTTTGAAAATTCCATACAAATTCAGCATTGATGAAATTTGCTATATCGAATTCCAAGCATTTTAGTTTCGTGTGTTTGAATATAATAAGCTGAATTTTAAACAAGGAAGAGTGCGCAAGTGTCCTCTCTGTACAAGCCAAAAATACTTTTTTTATCGCTTTGAAGAAAATAATGTGGTTATTTTTTAATTGGGCGTTTTTTTTTTTGGGGGGGGGGGGGGCGCAAAACTTCTTCTGGCCCCGGGCGCCAAAAAGTGTTGCTACGCCACTGTGGTCACCTACATAAACATATTAACCAACATCAATCAGATTCGAATAAAAACAAGCCAGAGAATCAATCTACTTCTGAGATTCATCACTTCCATAAACACGAATTTAAAAATGCCATTATCTCTACCTTACATATTAAAAAAAAAAAAAAAAAAACAGAAATTTCTATTTTTTTTTTTTTTTTTTTTTTTTTTTAGTCTTTTTATACACTACCTGGCCATTGATGAACGTTCACTTGCAATTTTAGACATTTTGTTAAACATCTAGAAAAATACATGAGGCAATGAGGAATCATCCCGAAACTCTTAGTGTATAAATATAATAAGTATAGGTCATACATTCCCGTGAAGATTTTTTCCCGAAACTCCAAAAGGAGACCATCAACAAATTAAAAAAGAATGAATATCTTTTGAATAACCCTGTCAAAACAAATATAGAAAAAGCACTCAAACTCTAGATTATGATTAAGTGCCTTATTGTAATAAATTGTGTTCATTTTTATGCAAATAGCATGCATACTCGCAGAGAAATTAAGGTTTTTATAAAAATGGTCCTAAATTTTTCCAAGTTTTTTGCTTATAATTTTCAGAGTTCTTAATATAAAATAATATTTTTTTCTGAAAATATGACAAATAACATTGCACACAATACCCTGCAATCAGAATTAAAAAATAATAAAAATTGTATGAAAAATGAGTAGGTTTACTAAATAACTTTTCACTGCGCATGCGTCAACGATATCAAAATTTCATTTGCATATTATGTTAGCTAAATGTATAGAGCAACTTTTGCGAAAGTCGCAAAATCATAACTTCAACATTCTGAAAATAATCGTCAATTGAATAGGTTGAAAATCCGTTATTCCCAAAATGAAGCAAAAACAAGAGGTTTGTATCCATACATTCATTGATTAGTGTCAATATAGAATACACAATATGGGGCGTACTATTACATTTGGATAAAATCCCTCATTTTTTTGCTTCATTTTGGGAACAACGGATTTTGTCCTTTTTCTATAGACGATTACTTTTAGAATTTTCAAGCTATGATTTTGAGACTTTCAAAAAAATTGCTCTGTATATTTAGCTAACGTAATATGTAAATGAAATTTTGATATCGTTGACGCATGCGCAGTGAAAAATTATTTAGTAAATTTACTCATTTTTCATATAATTTTTATTATTTTTCAATTCTGATTACAGGGTATTGTGTGCAATATTCTTTGTCATATTTTCAGAAAAAAATATTATTTTATATTAAGAACGATATTGAGCGCTTTTGCTATATTAGTTTTGACATGGTTATTCAAAAGATATTCATTCTTTTTTAATTTGTTGACGATCCTCTATGGAGTTTCGGGGAAAAAAAAAACCTTCACGGAAATGTATGACTTATATTTATATACTAAGAGTTTCGGGATGATTCCTCATGTATTTTTCTAGATATTTAACAGAATGTATAAAATTGCAAGTGGACGTTCATCAATGGCCAGGGAGTGTATTCAATATTATAACACAGTTTATCCATATGAACTAAATAAATGTTGCAAATTTTGTATAATTTTGTAAAGTATAGTTATTATATATACTGTATACTGGAATTAGTTAAAGTTTGAAAATAATCTGCAGCCATATTTATTGGTAGAGTCAATTGATACTGATATTTTTAAAATAATGCATTTATTTATATAAAGATATAATTGATCTGTGTTATTAAAAAGATCTTTGAAATCATATGGCGTTGTAGCTGTAAATAAATATAAATAATCTTAATCGAAATTATTATCTGCTTCAGAAAAAAGTGTTATGCATCTGGCATCAATATAATTTATTTCAAAAAGAATAGTTTTTGTTTTGTGTTTTGACGTTAGACGTAGCTGCTATAAGTCTCAAAAATCCCCCCTCCAAACAAACAAACGTTAGACGTAAATAAAGTTTGATGATATTAAATTGAGTTATTTTTGGAAGTTTATAATTAAAAAGTAATATTGAAGTAGTAAATGCAGTAATTTGTAAATATTTTTAGTATTTTTTTGAATACGCAAAAATTTTCCTGCAGCGTTATATCTTTTACACTTGTAAGATTTTTAAAAAACATTAATGAGTTGACAACTATGTTTCATGTAATGTGTACTATCTACTGCAGTTGTAAGTGTATATGTTTGATTAAGAATTTTGAATGGAATATTTAAATTGATAATTTGATTAATATTATATAATTAATAATCTAAGTTTGTTAGCTTTATTATTATATGTATTGCAGACAATAGTAACAGTTCTAAATTTAATTGGTGTCTCATGAAATTCGGGTATAAGAATTAATAAACATATATAATATTTCTTGCTTCAGTTTTGATATTTTTTGTGTTTGTTTATTTACTTTTTTATTTTGGATATCGTCTTAATTTTAATCTTCCATTTATTTCAGAACAAAGAATGCATTTTAATCGTAGTCTGGTGTGAAACTGTATAATATTTTTTGAAGATAATATTAGGATTACAAATGATTGAAATATTGGTAAGAATTTATCTTTAGATAATTTTCTTTTCATTACTAAGGTAGTAGATTTTATTTATTATATAAAATCAGGGTTAGCAGTTTTTTTTACAAAAGTGAATAGGAATTAAAAACAAATCTCGAAATTTAAAATTACTGAAAAAAAGTAGTTGTTTTAATGTATTTCAGGCATGAACTTTAAATGTTATCATCACATTAAATTAGTTTACTTTGTGTATATTAACCAAACTTATGTTACTGAAATAAAACCCTCCAAAATATCCACCCCCGCTGTTTATAATAATTTTTTTTCCCTCGCGCCCCCTTCAGTTGATTGCGCACTTAGCCTGGCGAAAATAACGAATCCGGTATCAAATCTTTATTCTGGAGATTTAACAGAGTGTGGCTTAAACAGAAAAGAAAAATCGGTCATCAAGTCGAAATTTTGAATTTAAATAATATCTCCAATTTCGATGAATTGTCGCTTCTATTTTGTTAATCGTTCGTAATCGGGGGGGGGGGGGGAACCGCAAATTTTGTCAAAGGATCATGTAAAAAAGCGCGAGTTACGTCAAAGCATCGCTAAAAAAATTCGCAAATTTCGTCAAAATATAGTGTACAAAAACTCTAATTTTGTTACAGGATCGCATGAAAACACAATTTTTTTTCACAGAATCCCGTAAAATTGCCAATTTATTCGAAGGATCGCAAAAAAACGAAAATTTCACGAAAGGATCGCGAAAATAACACGAATTTCGTCAAAGAATTGCGAAAAAAACATGAATTTCGCCAAAGAATTGCGAAAGGGAAAAACCCGCATAATTAGCGCCTAGAAAGAACCCCTCTCGCCTTTCCTTCTGCCGTAGCCTTTCAGAAAAACTGCTGTGAAATTCAGAACTTTTTTATTTATTTATTTTTTTTTTTATTTTTACTTACGTATCACACTTGCTGCGAAACACTCTAAGACTTTCAGAGTATGCAATAAATATGCAATAAAACTTCATCGTTTCTGAAGGTAAAACTGGGTTTAGCAACCAACGCACAGTGGAGTATTTTTCCAATAAATCAATAAATGGTACATTCAGATCGCTTTTTATCTTGTGTGCGAGGCATAAGAAATAAAAAATGAATGAATAAATAAATAAAGACTTTAATTTTACTTCACCCTACTGAAATGTACAGTACTGTCCACTGAAATAGGCAATCAATGTGACTTAGATTCCTTTAGTGATAAAAGTTAGTAACAAGGCGAATCATCAGATGAATAATCTTTATATTTTGTCACAGAATATGTATACACATTCTTTTATGTATGACTTTTGTCGTATTTTATATACATTTAATAAAATAAATCATTTAAGTTATAAGTTAATGTTTGCTTTCTTTTAATTAAAAAAATGTAAAAATATTTGAAAAGAAAATTTGTAAATTTTCAGCATATTTTGATATTGGTTTAGTATTGGCATTTGATATTGTTTTTAGAACATCAAAAAACTCATGATAACAAAAAGGTAAAAATACTGTATATATTTGAATTTGTGAAAGAAATTGCAATATAGCGTTAAAAAATTTTGTTTGTCAGTTACTCAATATGAAAAGATACATTTCAACTAAGCGATCGAATGTAATCGCAAGAAGAGTATTTATTATTATTTTATTGCAGTTCAAATGCACTTTACATGTTACAATGTTTTTCCTGTACCCTGTATATATTTTCAAAAAAAAAAAAAAAAAAAATCTATTTTTTGACGAAAACTACTAAAAAGTGGTAATAATATGATAAACCAATCAATAATAAACCTTACTCCATTTTTTCAGTAAGAAAAAAATTTGGTCGGCTAAAATACCCCACTATGCAACGTCTGTACCCGGAAAGATTCTCGAATTATTTTGTGTATTCCAATATCTTATCTATCGATTTCTATATGCTTTACAAAGTGTGCTAAAATTTATCTTTTTTAAAATAATCGAAAATTTATTTTCAGCAGTTTTGCACTGACAAGGAGAGGGCCAACTTTGATAATCACAGATTTCGATTATTTTAATATGTGTTGTAGGTCACAGACCCTTTAGTTTCAGGTTCAATGGATTTTATACAACACTTCTTAGTTTTTGAGAAACAGGGGGGGGGGGGAGGGGGGGGGGTCTCGGGCTTCGGTCCGTGCAGATCTCCATTCTAGGCAGCGGAGACCTTTTCGAGGTTCGTTCGGTTTGAGATTGGATATTTTTATGAGATTTTGCAGAACAAATTTCAAGTTCATTTAAGAATACCATAACGGAATCGCACAACGCCGGACGACTGAGCTAGTTTCATAATAAATTTGTTTATAACAAACAATGCAACAGATTTATATTACTTTTTAACTTTTAAAATAAAATGTCTTTTATAAATTAATATTTCCCTGATAACTTTTCTATATCAGCAATATAATTAACTTAAAGACTCTTCTTTTCTACTTTTATATTTAAAATAGTGTTTTATTTATTATCATTCAAATTATCGTAACATTCAACCCAGAAAAAGAAACGAGTTTTAAAATGTTCTTAACAGAATTGAGAAACATTTTAAAAGTGTTGAGTTAAACTGGTTTTGAGATGTTTATTAAAGTGCTTGTATCAAGTTTCGGGTGTCGTGAATTTTTTTCGCCGAGGGAATTAATTCTGAGTGGTTTGTCTCGTTAAACTCGTAATATCTTTAATCGCATCTAAAAAGAAGAAAAAATAAATCATTCTTTAAAACAATTTAATTTTATTTGTATGTTTATTTTCATTTTAACTATTTATTTACCATTTACCTTGACTCTTAAGCTTTGAAAGTTCTCGGATCGAGAAAATTTTATAACTAAGTATCAAGGCGTGTTGCAAAAGAATGGCTATCACATCTGCTCGTAAATTTTGCTCACTTTCAAACCATTTCAATGCCATTTTTTTATGCTAAAGATAGGGATGCACAACCTGTGGCCCGCGATGGGTTAACGTGTGGCCCGCGAGCTCTGTCTATTTACAACTGGAAACAATTGCAATTTTTGTGCATATGTGATAGGAAAAAATCGTAAATTTCGTCAATCTGCGGGAAAATATAAATTTTCATCACTTAAGAAAATCGCAAATTTCATTGATCGGTACCGAAAAATCGCGGATTTCATTAATTAAGTGCGGAAAAAAGGGAATTTTGTCGATGAGACTTGTAATAATTGCAAGTTTCACTCATCGGATTTTGAAAAATCGCGAAATTTGTCCATGAAGTTAGGCAAAAAGTAGCAAATTTCTCTGATCAGGCACAGAAAAATCGCGAGTTTTGTCGATCAGGCATAGAAAAATCGTGAATTTTGTCGGTCTTACGCAAAAAATCGCACATTTCGTTGATCAGGCAAGAAAAAATCGTCAATTTTCTAGATGATGCTAAAAAAAATTGCAAATTAAATTCATCGGTTGCAAAAAAAAATTGCATGTTTTCTCGGTTTATCGCATGAAAAAAAAACGCGAATATCGTTGATCAGGTACGGACGAAAAAATTGCAAATTTCGTTGATAAAGCACGGCGAAATCGCGAATTTATCGATGACGAGAGGAAAAAATGAAAATTTAGTTAATAGGCTGCGAAATAATCGTGAATTTTATCAATTTATCCTGAGAAAAAAAATCGAGAGTTTCATCTTCCCGCGTAAAAAAATGCAGATTTCGTCAGTTAGTACAAAAAATCGCGAATTTCGCTGATCTGGCGCGAAAATGCGTATTTCTTGAATTAAAGTGGAAAAAGTGCGCATTTCATCGATCGGACACCGAAAAATCGCGCATGTTATAGATCGGATTTCGAAAAATCGCAAATTTCGTTGATCGGAGACGGGAATATTGCGAATTTTGTTGATCACTCGCGTAAAAATTGCTAATTACGCCGATTAGGTTCTGATAAAATCTCAAATTTCCTCCACTGGGAGAGGAAAAATCGCTAATTTCCTCAATCGGCTGTGGATAATCGCGAAATTTGTCGATCAAGTGAGAAAAATCGCTAATTTCGTCGAATGGCTTTGTAAAAATCATGATTTTCGAATTTCATCGATCGTATGCCTAAAAATTGCGAATTTCGTTGGGACATTCACGAATTTTGTTGATTAGGCTCGAAAAAATTGTTAATATTATTGATCGTGCTAGGAAAAAGCGCGAATTCCATCGATCAGCTTCGTAAAGATTTCGAATTCTTTTTGATCGGGAGCGGAAAGATCTTGAATTTTTTCGATCGCCTTCGTAAAAGTTGCGAATTTTGCCAATTATGCGAAGAAAAGTTGCCTATTTCATAGATCCTGCGAAGGAAAATAGCGAATTTCGTCGATCAGGCAAAGAAAATAGCTAATTTAGTCGAACGGCTTCAGAAAAATCGTGTTTTTGTCAAAGAGGTTCGGAAAAGTCGCCAACTTCGTCGATCAGTTTCGGAAAAATCGCGAATCTCGTCGATCATGTGCGGAAAAAAATCACAAATTTCGTTGATCATGTGAGGATAAAACACCAATTTCGTCAATCAGCTTTGTAAAAATAGCGAATTTTGTTGATTAAGTGCGAAAAACTCCTGCATTTTCTCGATCGGTTTCATAAGAATTGCGAATCTTGTTGATCAGGCAAAAAAATGATGCAAATTTTCTCGTTCAGCTTCATAAAAATTGCAAATTTTGTCGATTGGTTTTGTAAAATGTGCAAATTTGGTGGAACAGGCGTGGAAGAATTACAAATTTCGTTAATCGGGCACAGAAAATCTGAATTTTATTATTCAGGCACAAAAATTCTTGTTGATCGGCTCCTTCTCTCTCTTTCGTTCATAAAGTTCACATTTTTTTCGGTACCAGCAATTTATGCTTATTTTTTAGCACTTGTAATAAAGCAAAATTTACTCTCTTGAAAAAAAGTCAAAGAATATTTTTACATCTTGAAAATAAAACTTGAAACATCTGTTATATATAAACTAAAATCTGCTGATATATCCTTACCATGTGAATTAAATTTTTTGACTGGGTAAGCAAGCTTAAAGGGGTAACCCCCCCCCCTGCCATTCCCCTCTAAAATCATATTTTTTATCCGATTATATGCCACAGATCATGATATGGCCCTCGACCACTCATACATATTTCTAAGTGGCCCTTCACTTGATAAGGTTTGGCACCCCTACTAAAGATATTTAAAAAAAAATGCGTGGTTTTTTTTTTTTCTGTCACCATCATTTCCGAATTCTTTAAACCTTTTGATTGCGTATGAAACCGTCTGCTTAGGCATTTTTAATCGTTGAACAATTTCACATTGTTTCATTCCTTGCTTATGTAGTTCAAGTACGGCAGATCGTTCGTTAAACCATAATGGTTATCACAACTAACTTACTTACACCTGTTTAGTAGCTTCCTAGAATCAATTCGCTATGACATTAACTTTATAACCTTAGTGGTAGTTACAGATTTTTGGCTTGAAACTTCGTCCTAGTTATTTCTTGTCACCTTGTAATATAGCAATTAGTATTAGGTACAAAGCTCGAAATATTTTCTACAGAAGAGATTGTTTTGAGTGATTTTCAACTGCATTATACTTTTTTAACTGAACTAAAATTGAACAGAGGAACAGGGCCATCTATGTAATTCCCCCTCCCCTCCACCTCCCAAAAAAGAAAGTTTTCAATTGCGGTATGCGTTTTCCAGCTGAATTAATTTTGGTATACTATATAATATGTATACATATCTCTAGGTCATACACCGGGCTGCACAAACACTTCTAATTTTGGGAAAAGAATTCAACATTACCGTTTACGATAGCAATGTTTATTTAGATAACTATTTCCTAGGAGATAAAAATTAAGTTTCATAACGACATGATAATATTGGAAGTCTTTCTGAATCTGTGTGTTACGAAAGATTTTTCTTTCTTGTTTCTCTTACATTATATTGAATAAAATAATTTTTAATGTCACTTTGTATTTTCTTTACAAACTATTTTACTTTTAAATATTGTTCTGATTTTTAACAGAAGATAAGATGATAATTAATATGATATTAATCTTTATATTCTTTTTTTCCGCCACTGTCCTTAACAATTTCTGAAGGCAGCACTTTCGATTTTCGTAAGTTCACCCATCCATGTTACCAAAGTTTTGAAACTGTAAATCAACTAATGAACGCAGTTCCCTGCGAATGCAATGCGGAATCTTGAATACGACCCATTTGTTTGAGAAGTCAAAAGTATGCATGCATGTATGTGTTGTGGCATTTGGGTCGTGAATCTCCTCTATTCTCTCTTTCTCTTTCTTCCTGTTCTTCAAGAGTCAAATAAGTTGGATCTTGGGATACGATATTTTTTCTCTTTGAAGATTTGGTGTCTTTTAAAGTGTTTACTAGGGGGTTACATTTTCGGGAAATATAAGAGAATTACGCCCTCCCCCCCTTTTCCCCTCATAAAATTATATATATTATTATTAATGTTGAGGTAGTCACTGGCTTCTTCTTCTTCTTTTTTTTTTTTTTTTTTTTTTTTTTACTCTCCCCAAACATAGGACAGTAGTTTCCTTTTCTGAATGATTATACCTAAAAACAAATTAGCATATTTTTTCATAATAAAAAGGAGTTTTACGCAATTTAAGAAAGTCCTTGATAACAAATTTATTAAAAAAAAGCAAATATTTTGGGAAAATACTTCTGGCTTTAGCTTATTATTTGAAATTAAAATTATCGTACCATACTTTCATATTTATCTTTCTTTCGAAATGGAATCTGTAAACAATCGCAGATATGTCTTTCTGCTTTCGGAGATAAGAATATTATTATTCCATAATTTAAATAATAATAATAATAATCATTATTAATCAGAAGGGGCAATCCTGCTAATCAGTACTTCGACATAAGGGGGGAGGAATTCTCCAAATGAATATTCTAAAAAGGTTTGTATGATTTTTAAAGTCAAACTACTGGTAGGTAACAAGAAAAACTGCAAGATCCAATTTTTTTGTTTAATTCAGGAAAGGATAAGGTAAATTGTCCTGATTGGAATTTTCACACCCTACAAGAGCCCTATAAAAATTTGATTTTCGTATTTTTTCAAATAGAATTCCCATAGCGTTGCAACTTATGTCATCATGTTTTGCACTTTTTTAATGAAATTTTTCAATTGGACCTATGCGCCTGGAGGCAATATTTAAGAAAATAACCTATTGTTTTGATATTCATGGTTGTGTTTTATGACGACCGATTATCAACACAAGTGTTATAGGCTCTAAGGGTGGGATGCCCTACGTGGAGGCCCTTCGAAGAGAACCTAATCCTTATTTATGCAAGGAAATTCAAGGTTCAGAAAAAAAATAAAATAAAATAAAATAAAATAAAATAAAACCCAGAAAACTCCGAACGATTACATTCTTAAAACGAAAGAGTGGATTTGGCTTCTCAGAAAAGAGCTGTAATTTACTGAATCGTGAATGAGTTGTTTTTTAAATGCTTTACTCATCTTGATTTAGATTGCTTATTTAAATAACTCATCTTGATTTAAATTGTTTAAAAACCACTCACTTGAGTTGTTTCAACTCTTCTTGAGAAGCTGCCTTTCAAAACGTGAAATGAGCGAATTTCGGCTCAACTTGAGTTATTTTTTGGCTGACATTTTAAGAGAGTAGACCGATGGGCGTGATTGGGTTCGAACCCAGCATTTCTCGTCTACCAGTTTTGAGGGCAGGACCTATCGGCCACTGGTGGGGCTTCGATATTTACGAATCACACTGTATAAGCATCGTGCAAATCATCAGAATCTAATCACCTTCTGTAAAATCTAATAAGCCCCAATTTATGATTAGAAATAACAATATAATCTCGCAGAATTATGGGTTTCAGTTGTTAGTTCCATTAGAACGTTTCAACTGTTTGTGTAAATGCACTAGACAAACATCGGACTAAAAATAATCATATCGTATTTAGAACTTTAAATCGTTGTAAAACTTTGTTACATGTAACTCTGGAAGTTAAAATATTTTTAGGAACCAATACTTTCTTTTTATGAATGTTAAAGAAAGTAAAATCTGGATAATGTTTTCTTCGACCGCATCATAATCATTAATTTTTATTAAAGTTAAAAATTAACATAGTACTAAAATTTTTAAATTAAATGTAATTATTACTGGGTTACTTCAGAATACTCAGAATTTTTTGAAAAAAATACGAATTAAACTACTCATGTAGGTAATAAAGGATCAGTAAAAATTAGCGGCAGAATTACATTATTAGATATGTAAAAAAATAAAATAGTTTGGAATAATTGGCGTGAAAAGCTGAAAGCGACGCGGGATTCGGCGAGTAGTGCATTTTTTCGCCAAAAGCAGACGATTTTAACGAATCTGAAAATTGATTTTAATTGACTTCACTGTTAAAAATCTGCAGCATTTACTGTAACGTCACTCCACTACTTTTATAGAATATCTCTCTTCTGACCAATGAGAATGCTCCATAGCACGGTGAATTGTCCGTTTTCTATAAAAGCGGTGAAGTGACGCTGCAGAAAATGGTACAGATTTTTAGCGGTGTTGTAGCTTGTGCAACACTGTTTAAAATCTGCTGCATTTTGCTGCAACGCACTCCACCGCTTGTATACAGGGTGATTCATAAAAGATGGGCAGAACTTTAAGGGGTTATAGTACACTTAAAGACAAATAATATTAAATAGGAGACTACGGGTCCCAGACGTATTCCCAAGGAGATAGGGGGCATTAAAGTTTAGGGTCCGAAATTTCAAATGATTATAAAAAATGGAAAAATTGGTCGATTCGTTTGCGGTTTTTGCAAAAAATTTTCTTTATGCCAGTATTTTCTTGAAATAAAATTTTAAAGTTCAATTTCAAAAAATGCCGATAGGGGGCGCTTTAGACTTTGGAGTAACAAACAACTATTTTTTAACGTTATTTTTTGTATTTCTTTAAATGATTTCGAAAGCTTAGACTTAAACTTAAATTTTGATCTAAAAATCTGAGTCCTAACGAGTAGTTAAGTAGCGTAAACTGAAATTTGAAATATGAAACCCTTCTCCCCCCAGAACAAAAATCAGTTATTCCCGATCTTTGTGTCGTCTTTGTGTCGGCTCTAACTACTGCCGCGTTTTGCTAAAATTATTCTTTATGTCAGTATTTTCTTGAAAATAAATTTTAAAGAAAAGTTTCAAAAAATTCCGATAGAGGGCGCTTTAGACTTTGGAGTAACGAACAACTATTTTATACCGTTATTTTTTGTGTCTCATTAAATGCTTTCTAAAGCTTAGACTTAAATTTTCAGCCCAAAATCTGAATCGTTAGACGTGGTTAAGTTTCTGGGGAGAGGGGTTTGAAATTTCTACTCCTGAGCACAGTTCAGTTTACCATGTCCACACATTGTGTGCTGTGATACGAGGTAAAAAGACACAAATTAGGATTATGTTACCAAAGCATATTTATTAACATGTAATTACAATAAATGTTCAAAATTGTGACCACCAGAGGTTATGCACGCAGAACAACGGCGAAGAATGGAACGGCGAACATTCGCGAAAACATCAGGCTTTTCGAGCACTTCCCCTACAGCGGCGGAAAGTCTGGCGACCATTTCCTCGGGGGATTCAATGGGTGTCTCATACATAAGAGCCTTCAATTGTCCCCAAAAAAAAGAAATCGAGGGGTGAAAGATCTGGCGAGCGAGCAGGCCAAGCAACAGGACCACCTCGACCAATCCATCTGTTCGGAAATGTGATGTCCAGATAGTTGCGGACGTCTCGTACATAATGGGCTGGCGCTCCATCGTGCTGGAACCACATGACCCGCCGGATGCGTGGAGGAACAACGTTTAACAGGTCTGGCAGCACATGTTGCAGAAATGTGAGGTATGTTTTACGTTGAGGCGTTCAGGAAGAAGGTACGGTCCGATTAGGTGGTCTCCGAGGATTCCTGCCCAAACATTGATGGAAAAGCGTCTCTGATGAGCATGTGGATACGTAGCATGTGGATTGACATCCGCCCATACATGTGCATTGTGTGTGTTAAATGTACCTTCACGTATGAAGGTACATTCATCGGTGAAAAGCACAGTTCGTCCAAAATGTGGATTTAGCGCGTTCTGCTGCAGAAACCAGCGGGCGAATTCAATACGATTTGGATAATCCCCTGGAGACAGTTTCTGGACTCGTTGCACATGAAACGGGAGCAAATGTTCATCCTTCAGTACCCTCCAAGTCATGGACTGTGAGGTATCCACCTGCCTACCCACTGTTCGTGTACTTTACTTGGCTGCGCCGCTACTACATCCAGAATGGCTTCTGCAACAACTACTGATTCGCCCTTTTTTGCACGACCTGCATTCGACCGGGAAGCGAGAAATGATCCCGTCTCACACAACTGTCTGTGCAAGCGCTCGAAAGTTTTGCGGTTAGGCAACCGCCTGTTGGGAAATCGCTCTCCGTACATTCGTTGTGCCTCTGCACCATTTCCATCTGCCGCTCCGTAAATTAAATGCATCTCAGCCTTTTCCTTATTCGTGAAGGGCACCATCTTCCGATTCATTACTACAGCGACTTACACTTGACTCACCGTTCAGTGGTTTTTATGCCTGAATCGTGTCGAAATTTTGCATACGTGTTCTTCTTCTTCCCCATTTGACATTTGCATACTTTCTGTCTCCTTCTTCACCCGGTGACTAGCGTCAGGAATGGAGCTTTAACGTTTGCATGAGCGACGTTTCCAACTGTGCCAGTGCCTTTTTGAGTGAATTCCGACTATGCAGTCCTTGACGAAAGTTGTATTTTTGCCTCGTATCACAGCACAGAATCGTTGGGCATGGTTAAGTAGTGCAAACTGAACTATGTTCAGAAGTTGAAATTTGAACCCCCTCCCCTCGCTACTGAACCACGCTCAGCGATTCAGATTTTGAGCTGAAAATTTAAGTTTAAGTCTAAGCTTTAGAAAGCATTTAATGAGACACAAAAAATAACGGTATAAAATAGTTGTTCGTTACTCCAAAGTCTAAAGCGCCCTCTATCGGAATTTTTTGAAACTTTTCTTTAAAATTTATTTTCAAGAAAATACTGACATAAAGAATAATTTTAGCAAAACGCGGCAGTAGTTAGAGCCTAATCTACGACACAAAGATCGGGAATAACTGATTTTTGTTCTGGGGAGAGAAGGGTTTCAAATTTCAAATTTCAGTTTACGCTACTTAACTACTCGTTAGGACTCAGATTTTTAGATCAAAATTTAAGTTTAAGTCTAAGCTTTCGAAATCATTTAAAGAAATACAAAAAATAACGTTAAAAAATAGTTGTTTGTTACTCCAAAGTCTAAAGCGCCCCCTATCGGCATTTTTTGAAATTGAACTTTAAAATTTTATTTCAAGAAAATACTGGCATAAAGAAAATTTTTTGCAAAAACCGCAAACGAATCGACCAATTTTTCCATTTTTTATAATCATTTGAAATTTCGGACCCTAAACTTTAATGCCCCCTATCTTCTTGGGAATACGTCTGGGACCCTTAGTCTCCTATTTAATATTATTTGTCTTTAAGTGTACTATAACCCCTTAAAGTTCTGCCCATCTTTTATGAATCACCCTGTATAATATATGTATTCCAACCAATGACAAAGCTCCATTTCACAGCCAAGTAACCGTTTTCTATACAAGCTAGGGAGTGCGTTGCAACAAAATTCAGCAGATTTTTAATAGTGTATTTTTCAATTTAGAACAATTTTAATCAATTTAAATTGTATTTTAAATGATAAAATATATTAATTTCATTTTGTTATAAGTACATATAAACGTATATGACAAAATTACACTTAAAGTAAAGTAAAAATGCAAAACTAAAATTACTTAAACTAAACTTATTTAAATAAATTGAACATAGAAAGTTTTTTCTTTAAAAAGTATTCGAAGCGTAAAAGCGTATTTTTCAAAATTTCGTTTTTTCGCCAACCGGAGATAAATCGCCAAATAAACGAAATTTTTATTATTTTTTTACGGACGTTATAAGGAGGTTCCGCCGAAATTTTTTTTTATAAAAATATATAACTATATGAGAAGAACATTCTGTAATTTTTTCAGATTTTTCTGAGTATGCCCGCATGGAGACCTTCCTTGTAAGATGTACTTTTTTGTCTTCTACACCTTGCAGTCGTGTTAATTGTTTCTTATTTATTTTTGTACGAGAAGTTGGAAGAAATCTGTGACTTTTCAAATAACTTTTATAACCTAACAAAAGAGAATTATCGATGTAAAATTAATTTCTGTTTGCATATTCAGTAATTTTTTAGTTTCCTATTTTGTCCATGTATGATTAATAATGAAACAGTTTTATTAGCTTTGTATATGTAATAGCTCATGCAAAGATATTTACCTGCAATAGATTCTTAATTATCGGATCTAAATCAGATCTGGAAACGATTTTATAAAAATGCTGCTATTTTGATTGTTACCTTGATGTTGAAAATGTTAAATGTAGAAGAACCCGTGCCTAAATTGTTAGTAGAACAGTGAAATATCATTCTAAATCATTAGGAATCATAATGAAATATCCGTCATTTCTGTCTCTGCAAATATTCTAAATTTTTTGGCATTTCAAATTTTAAATATTTGCGTACGATTTCTAAAGTGTTCGTTTTTGTTTTTTCTTTACCGTTCTCCTTATTACTAAACTATGATTATACTCATGCAATCATACAGATGTTAGGTTTATAAGCATATTGTGTAAATACAAATAATATTTTTATTTATAGGTCATTCCACAGAATTTCGACAAACAAGAGGTGGCCGACCCATTTAGGATTTTTCTTATAAGGTGTCTTGGGGTAATAACTCCACCTTAAGGTTCTACAAATTTTCATGGCTTAGTTTTAGATTTTTATTATTCCAAAATGCAAAATTTAATGCAGCAAATTATTGATTATGTATATAAGATAGAATATTTTAGCAGATATATAGTGGCGTGATTTCTTGACCAATGCTATTTGACGACGCCATGCAAACTCAATTATAAAATAACACATAAATACAACTATAAATAATAAACTCTACAGTCCAAAAATTGACAAGTTTCTTTTACTTATCATTAAGTGCGATATCAGGATGCAGTAATAATTATTTGATATTTTATTCTACTGACAGGAAAACAAATTTTTGCATTTAGGACATATAAATTTCTTTTTATCCTTTTTAATTTTCAAAAATGACAATAGTGCTCTCTCGTGCATAAATAATAATAACAATAATAAGAGTAATAATAATAATAAAGTAGTTTTACCCCTGAAAAGAATCATCTGGGGTAGTAACACCAGTGGATGGCGTTATTACCCTGGTATACGTTTTGCACTGTGTATTTTAAACTGTAAGCTACCTCGCGAACACATCCAAAATCTCCCGCAACATTTTGAAAGTGCATAAAATACATTATATTTTTTGTAATAAACAAAGTATTTCCCAATAAATATGTAGCTTTCACATCGCAGAACTTACCTAACAAATTTTAGATTGGGCGTTGACTTTGCGTGCTTATTCCAGCGAAAAGGATTACAAATGTAACAAATTAACTTTTAGCAATTGTTAGTGATTCAGATTATTCCAAGCCTTGAAACGCAGAACTCGTCGTTGCCATTTTATCGGATTCCTTCATAACTATGCACAATATTAGCACTTGGTGTTATTACCCCAGGGCACATTATTTTTTTAATGTAAAAACAAAGCTATATAGAAAATGATGTAAAATCTATCGGTAAAAAAATGCTTTTTAAAAATCTTTTTGATTAGAGGGAGTCGGATAGTAAGATTTGCACCTATTATTAAACCTATTAAAATTTCGCATATTTTTTTAACCAATATTGAAACAGAGACATATTAAAAATATAAAAAGATTTTAAATTTACATTTTTTTTTCCTATCAGATTATTAACCCGGGAGTACACGCGCTGGGTCTTTTTGACCCGGAGTGCGTATGATTTTTGCAATTGTAACCACTCATCTTTTAAAAGTAATCTTCAACTTATTTTATCGCAAAATTTAAAAAAAAAAATTCTAAATACAATTTATAAAAATATTAGATGATACTAAAACATTTCTTGTATATAAAACTGAAAACAGCAGTTCTCTTTTTGATTTGGAACATCAAATAAAAAATAAAATATGAACTTGCAACAGTAAAATTTTCCCCTCTATTACCAACAATCAAAAATTTTTATTTAAAAAAATAAGACACCTAAAACAGTAAATATCACATTTTCTGTAATTACATGATTGCTACTCTCAGAAAATGCTAACTGTGGTTTTGTTATGATTATTTTTATTATTGTAAAATACAAAGGATTTCCTCTCTGTTACTTTTTTGGAAAAATCACAAGTTTCAATTAAATGTGCATTCACATATTTTCGGTTAAATTATAAAAAAGTATTACATAAATAAAATATTAGTTAAAGTTACACAATTAATTATTCAAAATGATAATTGATAAAATTTTTAGTGAAATAAACCAGCTTAAATTGACGGTAACAGAGTGGGGGGAAAAGTAACCGAAGGGAGCGCTGATTGATAGTGGAGTGGTATTTGATGTGGCATACTTTTTTATAAGTTTATATCATGTGTTGTATGCTGTCTTAATGTTTCAAACATATGCAGCAAGAACTTAAGATTTTTACAAAAATTACTATTAGAAAATAGTGGTATTTCGCGGGGCATTCAAAACTACTATTCGAAAATACTGGTATTTCACGTGGCATTTTTTTTTATAAATTTTTATCATATGTTATAAGCTGTGTTTCAGTTTCAAAAAGCTCGCCTTAGATTTTCAAATTCAAACAAATTCGCGTGCCAATTGGATGACGCTTTAAACCAAGAAATAACATTTTTTACAGAAAATTACTATTCGAAAATAGTGCTATTTGACGCGGTGTACCTTTTTTATAAATTCTTTTCTACTTAAATAATGATCTTTTCTTCTTTAATACATTTTTATCATATGTTATACGATATCCTAAAATTTGAAACAGACCAAGCAAGAATTAAAGGCTTTTACAAAAATTAATATTCAAAAATAGTGGTATTTCACGCTGCATCATTTTTTCATAAATAATAAGTATTGATTCATAAATATAAATGACTACAATTAAAGAAGCATTTTGTTTGAGAAAATTAAAGCCTATTGTTTATGGTAACTAGCTCACCACAAAAACTACTACTTTGTATTAAAAAAAAAAAAAAAAAAAAAAAAAAAATGCATATTTTTAATTCTGTTCTAAGAACATGAAATGAGAATGTGCAGTCTTCAAGAACAATGTTCAACTAAACTAGTTTTTTTAGTAGTTTCTTGCTCTGTTACATTTTGTTCCACTCTGTTACCATAAGCATAGTAACAGAGGGAAAAAAAACAAGAAATAATTTTAGCAGCACAAAGTGAATTAAAAATAAGAAAAACTAAGCCTATTTATTTAAGAAGCACCATTTGATCTTATGGTTAAAATTTTATAAAATTATTAAAAAAAAACTAGTTGGATGTGCCAATCCCAAAACTTTCTTCTAACTCATACGTACATTTTAATATTTAAAAAAAATAGTTGCTCATTTTAATGCTTTAATAATTTTAATTCAATACCATACCAACTTTGATTTTCATCTTAAATTTCTGCTTCAATCAATTAATCGGACTAAAAACGAATTTCCGTCTCTGTACGAGCCGATGGACAACAGAATGATTGGCAGATTTATTTTTTCAGGGAGGACTTACTTGGCTTACCAAAAAATAATCATATACAAAAACTTTAGTTCAGTTCTAGAACTAACTTCATACACTTTTATGCGGTGCAATATTGAAAATGGCATAAAATTCGCTATTGCAGCGCCCCCTTCCGGCGGATTTTTTTTCAGATTCAGGGCGATTCATCTAGCCATAGCCATACACTTACACAAAAAATTTCGTTCATTTCGATTTATAACTTCATGTACTTTTGGTCGATACAATATTGAAAATGGCACAAAAATCGCGATTGCAGCGCCCCCTTCCGACGGATTTTTTTCAAATTCAGGGAGGACCAACTAGCTATAGTCATACACTTACACAAAAAATTTGGTTAAATTCGATGCATAACTTCATATACTTTTGGTCGGTACAATACTGAAAATGGCACAAAAATCGCGATTGCAGCGCCCCCTTCCGGCGGAATATTTCAAAACTGAAGGAGGACCTGCTTGCCACAACCAAAAACATTCACAAAAAATTTGGTTCGATTCTATGCATAACTTCATACACTTTTTGATGGTAGAATGGCGACATACACACGGACAGACAGACATTTTGTAAAAACATGTTTTTTGGAATATCTGACCCCTAAAACGTGTAAATCCGTCGAAAACCGGAAGTCGAAAAAAATTTCGATTACAATACTTTCTTCTATTGAAGATAGAAGAAAGTAATATAATTCACATAAATAAGCTGGTAACAGAGGGGAAACTGAATAAAACATAATTATCTTGTAAATGCTTTACTTCAACACCATAGTGAAAATAACTTAATAATTTTAAAAAATGGCGGTCTCATCTAAAAATAAACTGTTCGAAGAACTGCAGAACCTTGTGTTATAACCTTAGTAGTAATAATTTCTCACAAAAATACGGTAACAGAGTGGAAGTAACAGAGGGGAAAAAATCTGGGGACAACAAAAAAAATTGTTCCATTTTTATGAAAAAACAAAAAAAATAAAAGTTTAAAAAAAATATATTGTCTATGCTACAGATAAGACATACAACAATTGTCACAACTAAAAAAATTAATATTTTTTACTCTTGATTTATGATTTTACTGCAGTTGAAGATGTAAAAAGGGAAGAGAGGACATGGCTATTTAGCTATATCTGACACACTGAAACCATACCTACACTAATATTATTTTTAATTTCTGATAACATTTAGCCCACATTTACTCTAAACAATCAGGTAAGTAATGTGGATGCTTAATTTTTTATTTTTATTTTAATTATTAAAAATTATTAAATTTGGGGGACATAGAATGTACAAGTTTTTTGAAAATGACCCATATACCGGTGTCCCAAAAATGACTGATGGATTTTAAAATTCAATAACTTGCAAACGGTGACATCCAGGGGTGGGGAATTTTTCCAAATTCTTACCAGCCAAGGAATTATTTCACCAGCCCGCAAGATGCAACAACACGCATTTGAAAATAGTTATGACAAAATCGCACGCGATTACAGACAAAATTACTATTACTACAATGCATTTTCATAATTCTTTTTTCTATAATATTAGGAAATATGTATAACAGAGGTAAGATTAATATTAGATAGAACTTAGTACCATATTTACAGTGTAATAATTTGGAAAGTTAAAATAGCTAGATTAAAAGAGTGTTTCTGATAATGTGCCTATTGCCTACAGTTTTTCAAAAACTAAAAATGCACTCGCCTTGTGAGAAAATCCACTCGCCACTGGCGAGCAAAATGATGTATTTCCCCACCCCTGGTGACAGCTATTTAAAAAAAAATTTGCAGGAGGATTGTGTAGGGTAGCATCCCCAGTAATTGGCACATTAAGAATTTGTCTCTAAACTTACTTCAATTTTCATTACAAAGAAATAAGTTATTTACTTGGAAATATTTTTAAATCAAAGAATGCATATCTATGCATCTATTTTGCCCACTAAAAGAAATATATATATATATATATATATATATATTTATAAAAAGTTGCTGAAATCACCAGTAATTGGCACCTAGAGCACCAATGTATGACACCTTGAGATCCAGTAATTAGTACATGTTTATATTTTTAAAAAACGTTACATTTTGCATTGGGTTTAATCGCTTTAAATGAATATACGTAGATGAAGATGCCATATATCAGGTTTTTGAGAGTAAGAAATCAGCATATTAGTCTGAAATGTGAACACTTTAAAACAATACAGTATACTTATATAATTACCCAGTAATTGTCATGCTGTCTCCAGTAATTGTCATATGAAACTTTAATGGATTCGAATTACTGATAATATTTCATATCTTCAAATAAAAACAAATGATAAACAAAATTAGTCAGTGACTTTAAAAGACTGCCAAAATAAGTGGTTTAATCTCAAATTACTTGTGAATTCCTTGTAATTGGAATAGGTGCCAATTACTTGGAGCTAGCAAAATTGAAGCACCATTAATTGGCATCTACCATTAATTAAGAAATCGAAATATTTGTGTCGAAAATACTTTTATACAATTAAAGTAAACCTTTTTAACTAAACAAAACTGTTGTCAATTTAAAATTAAAATATATTATAGATCAGATAATAATGAATTGAAAAGCATGCCTTCCTTAAGCAAAAGAAGAAGCATTTGCAACAAAAATGGCTAATTTGATACAATCCATAATTGCTTCACTTTCCTGGCTCTATTGTCATCTAGTAAAATAAATCAAAGTTATAATCTTTAACGTAAATGAGCATATACCTGGTATATGGTCTTGCATTTTTAAAAGACTGGATATAAATCTTATTTTAGGACATGTTTGTAGGATGTGCCAATCACTGGTGCATGCCAATTACTGGGGATGTTACCCTATAATCTCAGGAGTTTTTTTTTTTACCGTAATTTTTTATTTTAGTTCTAATTTCAAACAATAGATGGCGCTGACAGCAATTGAAGCCCAGGTTGACGCCGAAATTGACCTCACTCAGCACTGATCACCTGGCCTTCAATCGCCGTCAGCGCCATCTATTGTTTGAAATTGGAACTAAAATAAAAAATTACGGTAAAAAAACTCCTGACATTACACATAACCCTCCTGCAAAAAATTTTTAAATAGCTGTCACCGTTTGCAAGTTATTGAATTTTAAAATCCATCAGTCATTTTTGGGACACCCGGTATATATATATATATATATATATAAATACTTTTATAAATACATCCAAAGTTATTCAGACAATACCAAGAAAAGAACCAATGAAACCAGTATTTTTACATTCATATTATTAAAAACAGTTGAAGTTTGAAGAGAAATGGAAGGCAGATTATCAAATTACTAAGAAATATGTGGATAAATGGACATTATATAACCAGAGTAATTCATATATTACCATACAATAAACCAATGGAACCAGTATTTTTACAATCATCTTATTGAAAACAGTTGAAGTTTGAAGTGAAATAGAAGGCAGATTACCAAAATAATGAAAGATAAATGGATAAAAAGGCAGTAGAAGGCTTTTCCATTAAACTACTTCATCAGGGGTGTATAGTTTAACAAAAAAGCAAAAACATCCAACCAGTTTCTGTTATGAGTCGTGCTAAAAGCTAAGAATTCGACTCACAATACACCCGACTGGCTGGAAGCTATTCAGATGACAAATTAGTAGAAAGATACACATAGAAGAAAATAAAATCAATATGACAAAATAACAATAATACATTATTCCAGGGTAAAGAGATGAAAGTGCACTTTTGTTGTGTACTAAATGGCATTTCCCAAACATGTTAGCTGGCTGCTATCTATTTTCTCTACTCATTTAAAACAATTTAAATGTTGAAAATTTTCGAAAATTATAGTTTTTGAGGTTTTTTAAGTCAAAAGAAACAGGAAATATAAGCACTACTATTCGGGTAATCGAAAAATAAGTTAAACCTGACCCGAACTCAAACTATTTAAACTCGAACCCGAAGTGAGAGAAAATTCAGGTTTCATATGTCTTAAATCTTTTATATCAAGTTTATGTATAAGAAGTGAGTAAGTGTGATCGCAGATTGCACAGAGGGTTTCGTTTAATATTTCTTTCAAAAAAACTTATTCTTTAATTAACAAATCCAGATTGTTAATTTATAATTATTAAATTTTTTACATAGATGGTAGCACCAATAAACTTAATTTAAAAATAAATATAAAAGGAAGTTATTAATTTTAATCAAATTTAAAATGTTCAAATCAAATTATTTAAATAAAATCCAAATTTCCAATAAAAAAAAAAAATAGCGGAAATATAAATAAAATTAACAATTTCTAAAAAAGAAAAAAAAAATGTTAAAACGAAATATAAAATGCTGAATCTATAATAAATTGCAGTAGTTTTTAAAACAGAAAGAAAATTGAATTCCAAAAAATATTATGAATGTCAGTCATTATTTATCACAGCATAATAATAATAATAAAAAATAATATTTACCCTTAAATAGACAAAAAATGCGAAATTTCTTTTAATTAAATCCATCTTAATATGAAAATTTCAATTTTCAGCCCCGGGGTTTCAATGAAGAACCAACTTTGAATATTTTTCAGATTTATGCACACCACGACTTAATTTCTAACAAAAATAGTATCGAAGCTGTAATATTTTGCAATAATAACAATTGTAGTGTATCCGCCGTCATTTCCTCGCACATATTTCATAGTATACGTGGTATTCCAAAAAGATGAAGGGCTGTTCCATATTTCCATTGATTAGTATCAATATAATATCCACAATATTGTAAATACTACTATATTTGGATACAACCCCTCATATTTTTGCTTCCTTTTGGGAATAACAGATTTAAGTTTATTCTACCGATGATAATTTTCAGAATTTTCAAGCTATGTTTTGGAGACATTCACAAAAGTTGCTCTATACATTAGCTAACACATTATGCAAATTAATTTTTGATTGCGCTCACGCTTGCGCAATAAAACATTATTTAATAAATCTGTTCATTTTCAATACAATTTTTTTATTATTTTTTAATTCTGATTACAGGGTATTATGTACAATGTTACTTGTCATATTTTCTAAAAAAGAAAAAGAAAAAAAAAAAACATTTTTTTTAATATTTAGAATTTTGCAAATTATAAATAAAACTTTACGAAATTTCGGAATGTTTTTATAAAAACCTTTTTTTATCTACGAGTATATATGCTTTCCTCATAAAAAATGAATACAGTTTATTACAATAAGCCACTTACCGTTTAGACGCCAAATTAATATCGCAATCTAATTATAATTTTTTCCCCTATATTATAGCTTCAAATGTTTTAATTTATGCATACAAATTTAGAAAAAAAAAAAAATTCTACAGTTCTTTTGGCTGTTTTATTTCAGTGTTCGCATTTTGGAGCATAATTATTCATTGACAATCTATGCAAATATAACAAAGTATTTTCCGCTATATGCTATTGTATATTGCTCTTGAGTATTTTCTCGAATTCCAAAAACATTTAGATTCCTAGCGGTCAAATATAAATGTTATAGAGAAAACGATAAAAGCAAATAATATACTTTTTATGCAAATTAATGAATTTACATATTCCTTAATACTTGTAATAAATGCTTAAACATAAATATTTTCTTTTCAAAAGTTCAAATCAACCTTAAATTTTATAGGAAAAATAAGAACATCGTTATTATGTTGGAAAATATATGTTTTGTATTACAAATAATGCAATGTTCCCATTTGGGAACATAGGCGTTTAAATAGTTAATCGTAATGTGCAGTTTGAACGCTTTTACTACGCTAGTTTTGGCAGAATTATCCAAAAGATTTTCGTTCTTTTTCAGTTTGTTGACAGTCGCCCATGGGATTTCAGAAAAAAATCTCCACGGAAATATACGACCTGTACTATTCTGTTTACACACCTAAAGTTTCAGAATAATTTCTTGTGTATTTTTCTAGGTATTTAATCAAACGTCCAAAATCGCAAATGGCCCGTCATCTGTACAAGCAAAATTTTATTAAACTATTCTTGGTGTTAGTCTGTTTTGGAATTAAAATTAAGTGGTTTCGACGTTTGACCACCGCCCTTGAATGGGTTAGAGCATTTCAAACATATTAAGTTATAAAGGGATAATGCTATAGATGAAAAATTATGATTCTGATGCCTCGGTCTTTAGAAAATTTGATAAAAAAGCATTTAAAACAGTAAAAATAAATGAACGTTTCAAATGATGCCATGATGCCATGCCGTGTTATTTTAAGTTATGAACATACTATTTTCACTGATTGGTATATTATTAAAATTTTAAATTGCGTATGGACGGACAGGCTGGCCGACAGATAAACAGCCTATATATATTTAAAAAAAAAGTTTATAAAAATAGAAAGAAAAAATCATCAGACCTCCAAAAAGAACGATTACTTTCTAAGAATATTATTGCTAAAAAAATATTCAGAATTTGTAAAAGATTGATTGAGGATTTGTTATTGTGATCAACATCTTTAAAAAGATAGTTTTGAGATAATCGCGTTTAAAGATTTCAAATTATGATTTATGTATATAATAGAGTTAAGTAAATTGAAGTGACGTAACTTTATTAATTTTTATCAGATCGACTGAAAAGTGTAACTGAATATTCTGTACTAACTGTACTTTTATATCATCTTAATAATATATTTTCTACTTTTGTACAATAATCTAATTATTATTCATGCTATGATGGGGCTCCATGTGTAGGTGTACTTAATTGTACAACTGCAAAAAGCTGCTGAAAGAGCAGATCTGATGGTACCAATGGGTGAGTGAATTGTGTCAAGCTGAATATCATCTGGGTAAGTTCAGAGTAAACATTATTAGAAGCATTAGCATACATTTATTACATTATTAGAAACATTACAAACAAGCATTAGCATAGGTTCGAATCCTGGTCTAGATACTTTTCACATTTTTGAAGAAACATTATCAACTTTGACCTCTAACTACAATGAATATAATATTACAGCTTGAAACTTCGTAAATGTGTTATTAATATTTTATATGAAATTTTTATTTTTACGGTTCCCTCAAAGAAACATTCTTTCCAGAATGTAATGTTTGGGTGAAGCGACTAATTTTGATTACAGTAGACATATGGTTTTCCTTTCATCAATATGTACTAGGGCTTTCCGAAAAATAAGATATAATGCCGCATACACACTCAAAATAATCTTATTTGATAAAATGTTTATTGCGAGTTACTATTTACAGCTATATATTTCATTTTTCAATATACTTGTCACCGTAGTCAAACATTTGTTTAGTCTAGGTACAAGCCTCTGTATTAAATTGTCATAGAAGTTTGCCGCCTGTTGTCGAAACAACCTTTCAACTTCTATTTTAATCTCATCATCGTCGTGAAGTTTTGCCCTGCAAGTTGTCTCTTCAGGTGAAGAAATAAAGCTGCTATTAGACACACGGACTTTAGGCGAGACAAACTTTTCAGCGGATTTTAACTCCAACATTTTCCCATTCAAAGGGGGACAAAGGTTTGCAACTGTCTTTGAAAAATTCGGAGGAAAAGCTGTAAAACCAGTTTCTACTCGTGCCAGGCGTTAACATTTATCGCCTACTCGAATCAATCGCTTACCTCTGATTCGTTGAAACGTTCGATGTTGGATGAAAAATCTAAGCTAAGCCAGATTTTTTTGAACGTGCGGAAAAAAGTCTGGGAGACATTGCAGTTTGCTATTACACTGGGAGTTGGCTGGATATTTCCCGGAAAGTTGGAGGAAATAGAGTGTTGGCTCAAAAGTCTTACTAAATGTTTGTGTATCTGATAGCGGCTTAAGTGGAAATCACTAACTGCAAGGTCGGTAACTTAAAACGTTTCACTTGAATATTTTGAGTAGTGTTTAGGTTCAAAGCGCCGCGTGAGCATGATCATTGTCATGAAGCAGACAGATTCCACTTGTCAGCATACCCCTCGCTTGTTCTGAATTACATATAGTTTGCGGTATCCTGAAATTACAATCACAGCTCCGTAAAAAGTTGTCATAAACACTTCAGGTATGATTTAATTCAAGTCTATCATTGTGAGACGCCTGTTTGCTCGAATAGCTTCATCCGTTCTTTGAAGAAGGGCATCAGAGATTACGTATGGCCTAACTGTTCTGGGTGTTTCATGGACATTGGTTCTACCACTAGAGAAAGTACAACACCATTTCATTTCATTTTGTGAATTCATAATGTTCCCGTAAACAAAAACAATTTGTTCATGAATTTCCACTGGACGTTTCCCTTTTGCATGGAATATGACGGTTCGAACTTCGCATTTGGTGGGATTTTTATCTGACGCAGCCATTCTAAGCATTTGCTGCATGAAGAAGGATCACCATTGAATTAAGGAATGATTGCGAGGAAAAAGTCAAAGGTTCAAGGTT
Source organism: Maratus speculifer (assembly GCA_964019185.1). Lineage (NCBI taxonomy): Eukaryota > Metazoa > Arthropoda > Arachnida > Araneae > Salticidae > Maratus > Maratus speculifer. The sequence goes on from OZ025290.1 coordinate 118,991,828, forward strand.
ACAATCTGTGTTGCCAACGCCAAAGCGCTCATTAAAACTTTTTTTTCCCACTAATATCGTCTGCATTGTATCTTTACTTTCTGAAAAGTCCTCGTACATGTTTGATTATATCAAAATGTAGAAATAATAGTTAATTTCCATACTGATAAGGGTTATTTTTGGTGACGTCAGAATTGCAAAAAGATGGTCCAGCGGTACGACAACATAGGACACTTAATCAATGACGTACTGATAGAAATTTAAATAAAATATTTTCCATAAATTACCAATAAAGTTACGAATACCTTTTGTAAATTCTAATTTAAATAACTTCTTCAAAAATATGTATCATACGTTCATACTCATAAAAATATTAATTATATCGATATACAGGGATTTGATTTTTATCATTATTATCCGAATAACTATGACGAAATTAATCTTAACTTATTTTGAAAGAATTAGAGGCATCTTTTTTTAATTCCTAAGTAACTAACGTTTTTGTTAAGCTTGCCGCCGCCCACCCATTTTTGCTGTAATAACCGGAGGAGCATATGTTTTAGAAAGAAGTGATTTACTGAAATCCCTTGTCCAAGAACTGATGGTATACTATGCGCAGCCGTTCTAAATTTAGCTTGCACCAATTGGCATTTTGAAAAGACTGAAAAAGTGAAGTTAGTATTGCTTAACATAAGTAAAGAAGTTCCTTGTATTTAAGGTGTATCTGACATTTGATTGAGGGCACATCTAAATGCTTGAAAACTCATTTTTGTAACTTAGGGTAAGTTAATTATTTTGTTACTTTTTTTTTTTTTTTAAGGTTTTCGGATGAGTTATTTATAATAAAAAACTATTAAGAAATCTTTAGATTATATTATTGTTATCTAACTAGCAGCTACACTTAATTTTTCAGTGAAATTTGTGACATGTAGCTTTATGTTTTATTTATTTATTTATTTTACTTTCTTCTATTTTACCTTCTTCTTTACAAGAAAAAAAAAAAAAAAAAAAAAAAAAAAAAAATTGGAATCTTGAAAATTTTCGAAATCCAGTTTTCGACGGCTTTACACGTTTTAGGGGTCAGAGAATCGGGAAAACATTTTTCTACAAAATGTCTGTCGGTATGTAACAAAACTTTTTTGGGGGCTCTATCTCAAGAACTAATACACGGAATTTCACAAAACTTTAGATTCTGTTAGACCTTGATATAAACTGAATCCGATTAGTTTTTGGTGTATATCGCTTAACAGGTGGCGTTGCTATGCTGCATTACTTACGATTTCTACAACAGCCATATATCGAGAAGTAGTGCAAGGATTTTCATAAAACTTTAGATTTAGTTACAACGTGATATAGCACGGTGCTGATTACGTCTTGGTGCAAATCGCTCAGCAAGTGGCATACGTGCATTATTCGTGATTATTGCAATTGCTCTATCTAAAGAACTAATGCACGAAATTTCCTAAAACTTGATTTTGTGAGACGATGATATAAACAAGATCTTATTAGTTTTTAGTGTATATTACTCATAAGGTGGCGCTGCTAAGCTGCATTATCTATAATTTTCACAATAGTCACATCTCAAGAACTAGTGCATGAATTTTTATAAAACTTTATACCTCCTGTATGACACTTTTCATTGACCATTGAAACAGGATAATAAATGTTATAAATCTTAAAAGCTATAAAAATGCAAGCAATCAGGATTGGATTCAAGTGCCACCTTTATGGTGGTATGCATTAAAATTTGAAGTATTTGAATGCATTTTAGAATATAGGTATGGAATTTTTCCTTCTTTAACTCCTTAACGCGCAGTGTTGCCGGGACGGCAACACCTAAAGATTCCCCTGTTTAGAGACACAAAAACTCCGTGAATATTTCAAAAACTACTCTAAAGGCTACTTTAAATCTTTCTTATGAGTTCTAGATGGCAGTACCACAGAGATCAAACTCTACTGTTTTTAAATAATAGGTAAAATGTTTTGCTGCAATAAGCGCTTCACAGCAATGCTCTTCTCACTGCGCTTATCAATGCTTTACTTATGGGAGGTTACCACTTCGGCAACAGCTGTATAATTAAAATGGTTAGTGCAGTCTTTACAAAACAATACCTGTATACTCCTCTAGGCCTAAATAGATTGCCTAATTTTTTTTCTTTAAATTCCAACTTTAAAGAGTAGTGCGCCGGAAAGGGTTAAGGCTTTTTGTCATTTTATCAATGTTTAGAAATTCCTTTAAATCTGGTTCTTTCGAAATATTTTTAACCGCTTTCCTGATTTGCCCATACCATGCACGGGCATCCATATTCCAATCATGATTTATTATTCTCACAGTAAATTTTTATTGAAAATTTTGCATTATTTAATCCGAGCATTTTTCTGATTCAATTAGGAAAAAAATTCTGTTTTGAAAAACCGGTAAAAAAAAAGATTAAAAATTCTGTAAAAGACATTAAAAAAAAAAAAAATAAATAAACATTATTTGAAAGTTTTTTTCAAAAATATTGATCAGTTAAGTGGTTAAATTGGCATTTATATTTGCATGCTCATATACCTTAGAATAAATAATGTTACAGTTGTGAAAGCAGGAGAAATTTTGAACAAAAACCACAATGGGATTTTTCGTGTGGGCCCACTTGGGTGAACCTTGTCACCAGAGCTTCCAAATTACACATTTTTAGACGGTGCTTTTTTTTAGAAATTCATATTGATGTTCCATTTTCAATTTATATGGATCTTACGCGCGGCAGCTTTCCACACTGCGTTCGTACTCCTGAGGCACCGCGATGTCATGTCACTATCTCTTCGGGAAATTCAGTTAAAAAAGCTGACTTTGACAGTACAGTAGAACCTCGCTAATTCGGACCCCGTTAATCCGGATCTCCGTATGATCCGGATCAATTTGGTCATTTTTTTTATTTCAAGTTTGAGAAGCAATTGGCAAATTTACATAACATTAAACTGTTTCATCGCCGTATTCTGAATAAAAAAAAACTTTTTTTGAAATCTTTTCGGAAGAATACCTTAAGCTTTCTTATTTAAACTCTTTGGTGTTATCTTACAAAGAAACAGCAATGTATCAGTAAGTTTGGCAATTCCAATTTTCTATTTAAACCACTTCGAATTGCCATAAAAAATCACTGCACAGTAAATTTTTACTTGGAGCATTGCAGGAAAACAAGGTATAATAGTCCCAATAATACCCATTGTCTGATAAGGATCGCTTTCCGATCTTGAGTCCATAGGTCTGTTTCCTTGTTATTGTGACAAAACGTTTCTACAATATCACTTACATAAAATTATTTATAGTATTTATGTTTAAGCGGATGCGGACCGTACGGCTCGCAAAAGGTACAGAAAATTGGCACAGCAGAAAATTACAAGCTTTTTTATTACAAATTAAACATTTTTACTGTCTGGAAATATTCAATTGGTTTAAAAAAAATTTGATTTTCTATAAGTATGTTTTATTTTATTTCTCTTTTTTCTAATTCTCCGGATAATCCGGATTTTTGATAATCCGGATTGGGTCTGGTCCCAATTAATTCGAACTATCGGGGTTTTACTGTATTTTTAAAAAATATATTCCGCCTTGATATATATATATACATATAAATCGACTAATACGACATGTTATAGTGTTTCCGATTAAGAAAACCTGCCAATTGGATGCGTTTGAGAGCAAAATTGAATATAAAAATGAGTCAGAAAATCAGTAGTTTGGATTAGAGTAGATTTATCACTAGAACGCCGGGGAATTTTACATAACTTTTTATAAAAAATATTTGAAACCAGAAAAAAATATTTAGAATTGTTTAAGTTTTTCAATTAATTCTGCGTAATTCTTGTTTCATTTATTTTTTAAAGAGTTTTCTGGTTCGAATCGACAATTAGACTATTGATCAGTGTCGAATTGACACTTTCTCGGCGTTCTAGTGTTAAGTAAACAGAAATATCTAAATTTTAATTTTGATTCATCATTTATAAAAGTATTATTATTATTTTTTTAATTTTTAATATTTAAAGTAAAAATTAAAAAAAAAGTTGTAACTTTTATTTAAAAAATCATATTTTAAAAAGTAAATATTTTTTCAAATTTGATGTATCAAAATTAAAGTAAAATAATTAAAAAAGACATGTTCGAAGTTTGAAGCATTTATCTTTAAAAGTTCTTGAGTTATTACTATTTAAATTCGAGAAATTGTGAAAAAATCCATCATGAAGAAAACACATTTTCACAAGAAGTCATTTCCATTCCACGATTGCTTGAAAACTAGACTTTTAAAACAAACCAAAACGAAAAATTAATATTTTCTCTTCTAATTAAGATAGAAATATTATTTAAACGTCATTTTAAGGGGCGGAAAAACAGAAAAATTTTAATGCAGTAAATTTTTTGGGGGGCAATTTGAAGATTTTCATGGCTCAGACCCCTTTAAGTGAACTATAAAGTGATAGTTGGCAAAAATAAAATAATAAATGCAATAATTATGTTAATTTAATAATAAGCAACAAGAGTTCTTTTGTATGTGAAATTACGTAATTCTTCTTCTTCTTCTTCTTCTTCTTCTTTTTTTTTTTTTTTTTTTTCCCTTTTATTTCTGCTGAACAATCAATTTATGGTTTAGCTACTGCCAAAAACAATAAAAAAAAAGGGTACTGAAATCGATTCTGTTGTTCATGAGAAAAAGATACAGAATCCAATGTTAGCTGCTTTACATGTGATTTACCAACTGTTATCACCTCTTCAAAATTGGTCATTAATTTTCTTTATGGGAACTGGGGATAGTCATTAGATTTCGAATCATGATACCCGATGCTGACTATTTAGAGATGTGTATGTATATAGTGTTTGAAATTATAGCATCAAAAGCCTGTTTACGGTCAATTGTATTTTAAAATATTAGTATAAGATTCTTATTGGGATACCTTTTACAAGCACGAGTATTATGTGTGGGTTTGATTGCAAACTTAATTTAAATTTAAATTTTTGCCTTTTTGCTTCGTTGAGGACTCTATAAGCAGGAGACCCAGGTGTACTGTTACCGACGTTTTTTGGAGTTACTAAAATAATCACTGAAATTAGTTCTTTAGCCTTAAAAATAATTATATAGAAATATTTTATCTATAACATTATTTTCTTAACCCATAATGGTAAATATCATGGTTCAGTAAAATGTATCTGTTTTCAGTAAAATTTAATTGAGTATTGCTTTAAGAAATCTTTTCCTGTCTTTTTGTTACTAAATTGTTTTCTTTGCTTTAAATTTTTTTTTAAGTGCCGCACCCACTTTTTCTGGTGTTTCTTAATTATATGGTGTACGAGAGAGGGGGGGGGGGATAGAAAAACTATTTATAAGAGTTACATTAAAAAAAAAAAAAAAAAAAAAAAAAAAAAAAACTGTTTCATTGTGTCAGGCATTAAATAACATTAAAGCTTGTTTATGCACTTAATTTTCGGTGATTAATCGCGCCCTTTTTTTTTAGGTTGAAAGTGAATCTTTAATTAATTAAATTTGGTTGGAAATTCAGATCTCATCTTGTTGTTAGGGGTGATACCTCGCTCTAACCAGGCTTGTCAATCGATATATGTGCCTGGTTTAGATCTTGGGATTCCCAGATTCAATTTCCAGCTCCTTTTCGAAGGCAGTGTCGTGCATCGTAGGCGCAAATGGTTTTCCGAAATGGCCTTCTTTTTCCCGAGTTGGCTCAATAAATCGATGGGAAAAGCATCCGAGACTTTTGCTTCCTGTTCCTTCAAAGATTCTAGGTTAAGAAGCTGTTTGGTCCCCTTGTGGAGGTGAATGTCGCTTGACAAGAATCGCTAAACTTTTTGACTTAATCTTTTCAGAAGCTCGTAATTATGATAATAAAAATGTCGTTTGCATTCTTTTGGTTCGTAAAATAGGTTTCATGCGTTTATGACTGTTACTTTTAACATGGAGTTAATGGGCTACAAATCAGATTTTTGTTAACACATTTCTCTATCCTAGCATTGCACTGAAAACTTGGATGAAAAATATGCTGAAGTAATTAAAATTCTTCGCAAAATTTTGTATCAATAAACTTCTGTTTTTTGATTTTTCCAATAATTACTTTAATGTATTTTTATGTAGTTTCAATTTTGACTTCTGACACGTAATTTTTTGTGTATAAAGAATTCATTTCGTTATATTTAGAAATGTACTTTAAGTTTAATGAGGAAGAATATTCATGCATTATGTTTAGATTATGAAATATACTTCCCAATAAACGGTGATATTATGAAATCTTCGTCTTTTGGTTCAATGAAACATGATTTGTAAAAAACTGCAAGTACCTATTACAGGATAGTGCTTTATTCGACAAACATACTTGCCGAATAATCTTATCCCTTGATTGCACCGTGTGCCACATTTGGCACATACCTAAAACCGCTGTAATTCTAATTATGTACCATGAATTTGGCTAATATAATCGCTATAACGGATCAAAAAATAGTTTAAAACAAGTGAGAAAAATCATGCGTTAAGCATAGATTATGAATCACTTTCCAACGCTTCATGAAATCTTTAACAAAACTTCGTTATTTAGGTAAATAAGGATACAAAGCCAAATATAGCCAAATATGTATTCCAATGCTATTGAACAGAAAAAATGCCTAGTAGCTTGACATTTCTCTTTCAGCAATTTATACTAAAAGTTGGAAACATACTTGAATACTTTGTTCAGCCTTGTACTTTGCCTGGTACCTTTATTACATATTAGTGTTAAGATAAAATTTATTTTAGAAACACTCTTAAAACAACTGAAATACTTTCTCATAAATTATCATTGATAGGCTCCATGTACCCAATTCTTTGCGTGGCCCTGTGTATCATTTTATCTATATTCTGCAAAGATTTCTTAGTAAATTTCATGCAGTTCAGCGTAAAATGCATAATTTATTTAAGAATCACTTTTTAGTAATTTATGCTCATATTCAGTACCGTTGGCGAGCTTTTTTGGGTAGCTCTGTATATTAACTATAGCATTTACACACACCATATAATATGCATAAATTTAGTGAAACTTATACGCGCATATCATAATCAAAATGCAATTCATCCATCCATCAGCTATCATCGGATACATATACAGTACTTCGGAAAGAATGTACTATTTGAAATCTTTTGTGTGTACCTGTAAATACTATGTACTTTATATTAGGGAAGACAGTATCGTATAATTTATGCTAAGCCTAATTGACATACATCAATTTTGTTATACATGGAACAGTTTAATATGTTTAAAATATGTCACACGCAATTCCCCCTTTTACTATTGTCTAATGGAATTCTTTTGTGTGGCCCTGTAAATGAATAATGGTTACATTTTCACCTTATATTTTATAGAATGCATATTTTAATGCACCTCGTAAAAGCATATAAATTTTAATATGTTTTACAGGGTATAACATCTTTAAAATTCCTTTGAAACGATTTTCCCCCATAGGCCGTAATGTAATGGGAAACTTTTGATTCTCCCTGTAGATAAATTAATCATGGTAGAAACTTCATTTTCAATAGGGTTCGTGCTAGGGTAAACGTCAATAACGTTTTAAAATTTCATGGGAATCCGAGTATATTTATGTGAGTTAGAGCGCGGTCAGACGGACAGACAAACCGAATGCATAAGCACTTTTCAACTTTGTTGGAAAGTGCTAATAAAAATGGAATAACATTTACTTTATCCGTGTCAGATGGCTTCCATTTGATAAAAAATTAGAATTTGTTCTTCCGGGGGAAAAAATTGATCAAACTATTAAGGCAAAATTTACTTTTTACTGAATGCTTAAAATCATTAATATAAAGAAAGTTGCAGAGGAAGCTGATAAAAATTAATTTAAGATCACTTAATTGCAAAATATATCAATACCATATTTTAAAACCTTAATTATGTATATAAGGTAGACGCCATAAAATATCAAATTTTAGTTGAAAATTTGAAATTTAATTTTTTTACTATTTTTCACTTTTTTAGATCGATATATAGATTTCAAATAATTCTTTTTCATAAAAATAGAAAAAATCGTACAGTGAAGGATTAAAGCATTGATCACAAATTTTTATTACAAAATGCTCCAAAGAAGCGTAAAAGAAAAAGCAAAACACAAGAAGAGATTCCAAGCTTTGTCCCTAAATATGCAGCAAATTATCTAACAACAATTCTAAATTTACAAGGCCGGGCCTGATTTTCTCTCTTTTCGGGCAGGGCCGGGCTGGGCTCAGGCCATACTTTTTTCTCAACGATTCGTCCGAGCCTAACTTATTTTTTTCTGTAGCGAAGCCAAGACTGACTTTATTCTTCTTCGAATCTGAAATTTTCGATGTCGTTCTTGACTCAGCCCGTAGGAAAATCATTATCTGGATGTGGCTTGGTCCGTGCAAAAATCAGTAAAAGTTGGCCCGATTCATTTTTTTTTTTTCGCTTGTCTTTAAGATTTACGTCTCGAAGATTCGATGTCCGTGTAAATCAAACTATTTGTATCATACTCGATTGCTGCTATTTTTATTTATTTATTTATTTATTTTTAATCTTACTAGGATGCTAGTTACCGTCGCTGCACGAACCGCTGATAGACAATAAAACTACGAAAAATCGAGGAAACTATGCAAAAAACTACTATCACAGTGCCTCTTCCCCATTGAATATTTCCAAATTCAAGGAAGACCTGCTTGCCATAGCCAAAATCATATAAAAAAAATTTGGTACGATTCCATGCATACTTTGATACACTTTTTGATGGTACAACAATTCATTTTATTTATAAGTTAATATTTGCATTTATTTTTTATTAATTGCATTGATTAATTCTCATCTCACATAAATATTTTAAGCTAAAGAAGTTTAAAACATTTTCATTACAAGACCAAATTTGAAACATGTATTCCAGGTAAGTTAAAAAAAATCAGTATAATATAAAAAATTAAAATCTTTAATTACTTGTAGGGCCGTACATGAAATTACTTCGAGAGTCACACGTGATCCACGGTCCGCGCTAATGTGTACCACTGCCTTAGATGGTTAATAACAAAGATAAATGTATATATGTATCTCGAAAATTAATGATTCGCATGCGCTGTAATCTTACACACCCATGTTTTTAACGAATGTAGTTCGTTTTATGCAAAAATTTATGTAGGTTATAATTCATAATTTTTAATATAAATTTATTAATAATTTTCATAACTAAAAATGCGTTTTTGAATTTAAAAAAAAAAAAAAAAAAATTCTGGAATATTTTTGCTTTGATTCATTGTATCTTATTATAAATCAGATATTTCACTGAAGAAATGTCTGATTTTAAAGAAATATAGAAATATATTTCTGGGAAAGTATAGATTAAAGTTTGCCATGTGCATTTAATATTAGTATCCTCAAACTTTAACTTCTTAATTGTCTGAAGATTAGAAAAAATACATAAACTATGACTTTTTTGCGTGATGCTTTGTTTTAAGGAATTCAAATATGATGTCGAAAGTGAGGGTTTGTTTAATTTTTAATACGTAGGCTCTCCCGAAACATCGTATAGGTATACAACATTTAATAGTATACGTTTCTACCAATCGATTGGTACCAGAAACATTTTTTTTCCATGACTGTATTTATTGCTTTTCTAGTGTTTTACGAAAATTAGAATGCGAACAGAGAAACAAAAGGAATCTTAAAGAAAAAAAAGTCTACCTAATAACAACATAATAGCTGATGAAACTTGAAGAAAAAAGAAGAATGTTGGTTTGCGACTTGATGATTTTTGCTAAATTAAAAGCGGGGAATTTTTATAGAAAATTATTTTGAAAGTAAATTTTTTTTTTCTTTTATCTGATGAAGTATCCATTATCTCATTGTAACCCTATAGATTGAAATTATCAAGTGAACATACGTGCAATCAGAGACGACGATGGCTAGAGAAAGTAAATTTTAACAATAAAAAGTTCTTACACAGTGTTTTAAAAGTATTTGTCTTTTAAGAAATAAGTCACTTCAAAGTATTACTCTTGTTTAAACGATTTATATGCTTTCACCAAAATGTGTAATTTTTGATAGATTCTAGTCCACTGAGTACGGGAATATTGTGGAAAAAAATCTGTCACGTCTAGTTTTAAAAAATATTTATTAAATACTTAAAATAATATTAACATGAAATATAAAAAGAAATAATTAGAAATGACTGATTTTACACTTCTTTCTATAATTTTCTTGATTTGTTTCTCTTAAAATGGACCAACAGTAGTTCCCTAATAATATATTTTTGTCCCCAAAACTAGGGATGCACCGGATACTGATTTTGCCGGATATCAGATACCGGATATCCGGTATCCGATTTGCCTGCCGGATTCGGATATCCGGTACTGAATATGTTTTTAGTTATGGTGAATGTTTGTTTATTTCTTTATGTAATGCCATCTCAAATAATAAATCGCAAACATGTTTCACACACCATTGCAACTTTTAAACGTATTATGATATAATTTACAGAAACTATATATCTTTGACTATCAGGGCTTGAAATTCAGGTTTTCCCACGCAGAGAGAGTTTTCCTCATAACATTTGTAAATGCAGGGGTGTTAAACTATATGAGAAGGAAGAAATTTAAAAAAAAAAAAAAAAACTATTATTTTTTACATGCCATTTAAATATTTAATTTATACCAGCATGACAAAATTCCATTAAAATAATTTAAATCAACAACTCAAGATAATTATCCAAAATTTCTATTTTAATTAAAACAAACGAAAATAATCAAGCCTTATATATATCATATCTATTTTTCAATTTTCATTCAGTGTTATGAACAATTAATAATTGAGTTGCTAAATGAATATTTTAATTTAGATTTTATTCGATTTTGTGTGGTTTAGAATCTTTTGTAAGTTACACTTTTTTATTTTTTATTTTATTTTATTTATTTATTTATTTATTTATTTATTTATTTATTTATTTTTTGTAAAATCTGATAGGCATTAATTTTTAATTTACTTGCAAGAATAATACATTTAGATGATTGTATTGTCAATATCCTGCGGTGATTGCATACCACTTAGTGGAATTATCTTCAATACTGTAATTTCTGACATTTTAGCTAATTGAATTATATTCTTCTGTGCAATGGAATTTTAAACCCATATGAAATTCTGAAAAGGGCATAATCAGTAAATTTCTTCTATTCCATGAGAAATGGTTTATTTAAAAAGGTCATTCCTAATTTCTGTGAACTATGCACATAAACTATTTATTGTTTCTAAATGTGTTTCCTTAAAGTTTGCAATTTTTTTTTTCAATCATTTGGAAAGCAGTTGATGTTATCGGTTGAGAATGGACCTTGTGGTGTCTGCATTTTATTTTGTTTATTATTGGTCCAGGAAATCCATGACATATGTAGTATGTGACTCTTATTACATGAGTCATGTTTTGATCATCATAAAAATAATGTTTTTACTGTTTTTCATTAACTCAATGGGAAACATCTAAACATCTTGCTTTGGACAATGGATGTCCTCATTTTATTTATTTATTTATTATTATTTTTTTACGAAATTCTTTAAATTTAGAAGAATTTTGATTTGAATAGGAAATAAATGTCATTTTTAATAAAGAAGAAAATAAAAAGTTACAAAATGGGCAGATGCAAATTATCAAATATGGAAAAAAAAAAAAAAAAAAAAAAAAAAAAACGAATCCAAACAAAAACATTGTATGAAAGATTATCTTTTAAATGAAAAAAGAAGTATGATTATCAAGCCCATTGATTGCAAAATGTGCGATTATTTCGAAAAATGAAAAAAAAAATCTAATGCTGAACCATTGATTGTAAAAAAAAAAAAAAAAAAAAAAAAAAAAAAAAAAAAAAAGTTTTTTTTTTTTCCAATGTGCAACACAAGATCTAATCTCATTTTGTTTAATGCTGATTCCAGGCTAATTAGATAGAGCTCAGATTCTAGTGACCATTACTGCCCTTTTAGAAATTTCTTGTTTCGGCAAAAGAGACAAAATAAATTAGAAAAAGAAATTCACAAAATACGGAAATCGGCCATAGAAAAAATATCGCTGTTTTTGTCCATCATGGCAAAAATAAATTTTTAAAAATAGTCAATCGGTCTGAAAAAATTTTAAGTTTGAGGGAACTTGGGCAGTGGGAAAATATAGCGAAATTCATCAGTCATTTACAGTAAAATATTGTGAAATTTGTTAGCCTGTCACAAGCAAATATCATGAAAATCATCAGCAGGTAACAGAGAAAAAACACAAATTTTTCAGCTGGACACAGGAAAATAATTATTAATTTCAGCAGAATGTCACTAAAACAAAAAGGGAAATTTTCCAATCAGTCGCAGAATAAAATAGCTAAATTTGTCACATTCAGTTGAGAGAAAAAAAGTTGTGAAATTTGGCAATCGGCAGAGTCGCATAATATAGACGCACGCCGTGCGCAGAAAATTTTAAGAAAGAAACAATTTTTTGTTTTATAACTTTTTTTAGTACCAAAAAAAATATATATATATTCCCTCAATTTTATGAACAAATTATTTACTGTTAACGCGAATGTCATCAAAAAGCCTCGAAAAAAATCGCGAATTTTGTGCATGGGTCTCATAAAAAACACGAACCCCGTGCATGAATCGCGTAAAAAACGTGAATTACACCTAACATTAAATTAATTTGCAGAAAGTTTTTGACTCATTATTATGTGCGCAGAAAGTTTTTGGTTTTATACAAGTCTGGCAATCGGTCTCGAGAAAAAAGTTGCAAAAGTTTGCGAGGCGAGCAAGCGAGAAAATTTTGAGAAAAATTGCAAAGTTTTTCAATCAAATGCAGAAAACCAATCATGAATTTTGTATAATTGCCGTAAGAGAAAACTGTGAGATTTGCCTTTTTATAGCAGAAAATATCACAAAAATAGTCAGTCAGTCCTGAGATTTATCGCCATTTAACAAAAAAAAAAAAAAAAACAAAAAAAACAAAAAAAATTTCAAAAAGCGATTTTTTTTTTTTTTGGGGGGGGGGGGGGTAACAGGAATGTCTTGGCCATAAGATTTTTTAAGGCATGAATCCAGCCATCCCATGCCAAAGTTCAAGCCCTGTATGTGTATATTAATAATATTGAATAAAAAATGTACTTCGAACATTTAAATATTTTGCTTATTTGTCAATGAAATGCTGATAATGGCTAATAATTACAATGAAATGCTGATAATTGCTAATAATTTGTACAATGAAATGCAGATAATTTATAGATCAAATTTTGCACATTTATCAATATGTTTATTTTATAATTGTAAAGTAATTTCACAAAGAAATACATAGCCTCCATTTATAATGTAAACATAAAAAGGCTTACGAATATACCAATGGTTGAAGATTTACTTCCAAACATGGGTTTACTTAATGATTTTTTTTTTCATGTTTTAATTATTTAATACTGTTTTACCTTAAGCTACATTTAATTTTACTTTAAGTTAAATCACTTTCAAATTTATAAGCAAAAAAAAAAAAAAAAAAAAAAAAAAAAAAAAAAAAAAAAAAAAAAACTTTTTTAATTTTAAATATTTATAATGAAATCATAAAAATAACTAGTTGGATGCACCAATCCCAAAACTCTCTTCTATTCCATATATCTGAATGTTTCAAAAAATATTTACAAATACAGTCGAGTCTCTATATAACGAAATCCATCGTTTAGTCAAAAAATTCGTTGAATAGAAAACGCAAAAAATTTTGTACTTTATAAGAAAGCATTATGCTTATGAAATATTACTGATTTATAAAAAGTCGAGAAAAGTATTTTCATATAGGAAGATTCAATAGGAACTGATTATTTTGGTCCATGAAAACTAGGAAGAATGGAATCAGTCTCGGCTTCGTACGGAAAAAAAGTTAGGCGCGGCCCGATACTCCAGCAAAAAAATTAAGGCCCGAGCCCAGCCCGGCCCGAAAAGATTAGTGACTAGGCCCGGCCCGGCCCGGCCCGAGTCTTCAAAAGTAAGGCCCGAGCCCGGCCCGGCCCGAATGCCATTATTGGAAATCGGCCCGAGCCCGGCCCGTGCAGACCTCTAATGTGAAGTATCTCACGAACTACGGGACTTAAAAGAATTTGCTTAATATCATTCGATGCAGCATAAAAAAAAAAATACACCAATATATGGTATCAGTTGAAAAATAACTACAAAATCTGATCCATATAGATAAGGATTGAAAATTTCAGGTTTTTGCGCCGAAGACATCGCCAAATTAGGAAAATGTAAAGTATCTCACGAACTACTGGATTTAAAAGAATTCGCTTAGTACCATTCGATTCAGCATGAAAAAATTCGCTAAAATATGTTATCAGTTGAAAAACAACTACAAAATCTGATCTATATAGATAAGAATTGAAAATTTCAGGTTTTTGCGCCGAAGACATCGCCAAATTAGGAAAATGTGAAGTATCTCACGAACTACTGGATTTAAAAGAATTTGCTTAATACCATTCGATTCAGCATGAAAAAATATACTAAAATATGTTAAGTTATCAATTGAAAAACAACTACAAAAGCCAATTTTTAAGGAATATTTTAAAAGTTCGTTCCTTTTTTTACCCTCCTTAAAGGTGGAATTTTCAAAAATCCCTTCTTAGCGGCACTCGATGTTATAAGAAGTATTTTTATCCCAATTTTCAAGATTTTTGGTTCGGTAGATTTTTTTGTGCTGTGATTAATACGAAATCCAGACTTTCTTTTATATATATAGATTTTTACACTAAGAGTTTCTCGATAATTCCTGATGTATTTTTCTAGATATTTAACAAAATGTCTAAAATCGCAAGTGGACGTTCATTAATGGCCATGTAGTGTATAAGACCGGGGGACCGTATAAAAATTTTAATTTTGTAATTTGTAAATAAAGGTTTTTATTAACCCAAATCGATTGAAACATATTTTTTTTACCTCATTTAAAACATTTTTGCAATTGGAACTATATCTCTATTAATAACGGTTTACGAATTAGCCATTGGACACCGGTGAGAGTGGACACCCTGTATAGAAGAAATGTGACGTGATAACTTTTTTTTAAATACAGCGTTGCATTAGTAAACGATAGTATAATACGGAAATTGGTATTTCATCAAAAGTATATAAAAAATGTTTAAATTTGTAAACTAGTGTTTTCGGTTCCCCTTTGGAATATCTTTATATGAAATTTCACAATGAGCAATACTAATGTATCTGAGTGTTATGTGCTTTTGAGGTAATTTTTTTTTTTATGTTATTTACATCAATAATTATTTTTGTTGCAGGATTATTTATAACGCATGGATATTTGTCATCCAAAGAAAAATCTGTGTGCTGGATACTTTTATTTTCTTCGAAAAATAAAATTGTCTGTTTGTGATTTTCCATAAGCAAAGGTAAATGCAATTAAATTTTTGTATATGAGGACGTGTGTTTCAAACTCACCTTATCAAAAATTTTAAAAAATCGAGTTTTCTTTATCAATTTATTCTATTTGTAAAAATATTGCATCGAAAAAACACTGTAATCACTGGGATGAAAAAAACATTAATTTTATCGTATAATTTGGCATTGTAAAATCTTGGTTTACAGTGAAAACTGGTGGACACGTTAAGAATTTTTTTGCGATTTCTTAAAATTTTATGTTTTAGGTAAGGCGAGTTTTGAAAAACATACACTCATATATTATTTTTTTTTTCCCATCATAGATTGCGAATTCATATCAGAGTTTTAAAGAAAAATTATTAGTCAGGCTTGCAATTTATCTTGTATATAGGGATGCTCTCGTAAATTTCACATTAAATTGTTTATATTAATATGTTGAATATTTATTTATATATCTAAAATAATTGTAAAGTATAAAAACATACTCTAATCCGAATCTGATTTGAAACCCTATACAGTAGAAAATTAGTACAAATGTTAAATAAAATTAAGAATACATAGTATTGTATATATTAATGTGTTGAATATATTTATTTGTAATATCTAAAATAATTATAAAATGTAAAAACATACTCTAATCTGAACCCGATCCTTAACCCTAAACAGCAGAAAATTTGTACCAAAGTTAAATAAAGTTGGGAAAACATAGTCTCTAAGCTTAATTTTGATAATAATTTATATGTTATAATGTAAATTGAATATTACATTTACTCATTCTTATTTAAATATAATTAATATGACATTAATAGTTTTATGTGAAACAATATTCTGGGCTTTTTTAACACTTTATGCACTGACGGTACTTTAAAGTACCATTGAAGAAAACTTTATATAAAACTTATTTATTCTGTCTATTAATAAATGTTTTTTATTCCTTCCACACAAACACTCTTCTCGATCAAATTTAGATAGAATAGAGAAACAGTCGAAGCTAAATATTTTCAAAAAATGGTAGTTTTATTATTAATTTTTATTATTATTATTTTTATTATTTTCTTTCATTCAATAAAATTATGTGAAACATATTCAATTGCAAAAGCAAGATAACGATGCATTTAAACTGATTGCTTTTTTAAGAATTGTGATATTTTCAAAAGAGTAATTTTGGTTAGTTAATCTGATTATTTTTGTAAATATTTCACAAAAAAATTATAACTATCGATGTATTTAATCAGTTTTAATTAAAAAAGCATATCTAAATTCTACATTAGTATTATCTAAAAATTCCAGTATACCTCCAGATATTTAAGAAGATAATTATTGAGGTGGATCAATTTCTTTACAAATAATTCGGTAGATAAAGGGTTAAAACTGTTTCTAACAAAGTTGAAAAGTGTTCATAAATTCGGTTTGTCAGTCAGTCTGGTCAATCTGTCCATGTTCTGACTCGCATAAATATACTCGGATTTTCATGCAATTAAAATATGCTAATCAGGCTAACCATGGCATATTTGCTATTGTATATGAAGTGTGTAGCATTAATAGTCATTTAAAGGAACACTCAAAAGAATTCAATTACATTATGGTATATGAGGAAAAATTGTTTGCAGAGTTTTTCAATAACTGCTAAAGGTGAATTTTCAACTGAAATATGTATTTCCTAACAGAACTGAATTTTTGCCATGCAAGAAGTTAATAGATATAAATCTGTATATCATATACAAAGTTGCCTTGAATCTTGTACATTATATACAGATGTTAAATAATTAAAATCAACTGAAAAGATGAAAAATGCTATGTATATCGCATATGAGAACTAAAAGTTTAAATATAAATTCACTTAAAAGCTTTATTATTTATTTATTTTGTACATATTTGTTACCATGTATGTTGTTAAGCAGATGGATTTTACTGCGCTGATTGTGGTATTCACTATGTTATCTTATTAATCATCATGGTATTTCGATGTATTCCAACTAAAGTACTAATATTATTATACCTTTTTAATTCTTATTTGTGGTTGTTGATAAATTGGGTTCGAGAGAGTGACTGATAACTAATATCATCTTTTTTTTTTTTTTTTTTTTTTTTTGTCTGGAGCTGAATTTCTGAACCTTGAGCAGGCTGTAACCTCCTGTTTGGCCTTGAATGGTACACTTTTCATCTAGGGGTAACATACGACAGGTGTTTCTCGGTGCTGGCAAGAGATTTTTCTGAATTTTACCCCACTCCTGGATTTTTATTCTTGTTAAAGTCTACGGCCCCTTATTCATGCAAAAGAGGCCCACCTTTTATGATGAGCTGGTGACTTTTCTTCTTCTTCTTTTTTTTTTTCTTTTTCTTTTTGCGACTCTGAAAAGTGTATACACGTTATTTCTAGTGCGGAAGGAGAAAACCCTAGGAAGATGTAGGATTACCTGAAGAGGTAAGTATTTTTGAAATACTAGAATGAAGGTTCGATGTTAGTTCTTGTAACAAATGAGGTTATTTACAGACCAAAATTATAATAGTCGACTCATAAGGGTGTCGTAATTTTCGGGGACAGGAGACACACGTTCTCCGTTTGAAGACGGGCTTTATTAAATTAACTTCTTTCATTTCTTTAAATATCTGAAACGTGCAATGTGATTTTTACAATGATAGATTTATATAACCTCTAACAAAGATACAGTGTTTCTTCTGCCTGTAGAATTTCTCTGTTGAGTACCAGTCTAAATTTAGAAGTTTGCTGCTGTAAATTTTGTTCAATTTAGGCCCCGAGATCGATTTCTCGTCTACCATGGGTTGGATCAAAATGTGTAATTCTTTGTTGTATAAAAATCATAAACAATTTTAAGGTAAATTTAGTCTTATTGAACAAGATGACTAAATATGGATATCTCTCTTCAGCATAAATTTCCCCTAAAATGAATTCAGACAGCTGTAAGCTAGCTATAAATGCGCAATTTTCCTCCCTTTTATTCAGCTTGAAATTTATTTGATATTTTAATATCTGGCCGAAGAACTGGTTTTTGACAGATGGGCGAAGGCCATGATACTTAAAAAAGAGGGGGGGAGGGTGACTTTTTATTTAGCCTATAAAGGATTGGTATCTTCTTTTACTGATGACCAATTTCTTTTCTTATTTATTTATTTATTTTTTTTAATTATCTTTCTAATCACGAGAATTTTTTCTATCATTTAAATAAAATATGTAATAATAGTAATGTAGTGTGTGAATGTGGTAATTTAGATAGTCTACATATTATCTATTTTAGATGTCGTGAATGAGTGAAACAGCATTTTTCTGCGTTTTGTCTATCCTTTTCTTTTTCTTCCAGTTTTATATTCAAGAAGAACACATGTTCCTTAGAACTTTTCTGTATTTGAGGAAGTTCTGTCGAAGAACATATTAATAACTCAAGAATCACATTTCCGTGACAATAAAAATTCAAAAATTGCATTAGTCCCTATAATCGATTAAAGTTCAGAAATTCCAAGACGTTTTGTACTATTATCTTTTAAAAGCCATTATTTTGAAAATCAGACAAATGTGATGTTTTGATATTTTTTTTTTTAATGTTTAAGTAAATTATATTTAATGAATAATCTGCAATTTTGAAGCCCTGAAAAAATTCTAAGGTTCAAGGTTGTGAATGCTATTTTCATGAAAAATGAAATGCCAGTTTGTTTGGCGTTTTATATCTCTGGCAAGCAATAACATCCCAAAATTATTTTGGCTTAATCTATTAGTTTAAAACTATCTGCTTATAAAAATTTATTTGTTTCCATGGGGCATTGTTATGTTGCCACAAAGTATAGTCAAAATGACGTTTTTATCCATTTTCCGCACTTAATATCTTATTTAAGCAATAGCACGCCAAACTTATTCTTGTAGAATATGGAAGTGCACTACTAGGACAAACCAAATAATAAAGTACTGCACAGAGGTATTGTTGCTGTTAGTAGATATAACCTGTAAAATATTCAAAATTTTCAAAATCTGCAACACTTAAAGTAGTTTTATTGCAAAAAAGCGACACAGTTGAATGAAACAAAATACATCACGCAATAGTTGAACATATGTATAAAAACATGGAAAAGAAAAAAACTGGGGTCTCGTGATATTTTTTGTCAAAATTTTTAAGAAAAGCAATGTCCATGATCACATTTTTCCCCTAAGAGAAAATGAAACATCCCATTTCTCTTTCAGAAGGGGCGAAAAAAAGGGATATTTAATTTTGCCATAGGGAATAAGCATAGAAAACAGAAATAGGATTTTTCATTTTCTGATAGGGAAGAAATGTCCTCATCAATTTTGTTTATTTGAAAATTTTGTTATTTATTTAAAATAAAAATATCAAAAGACCCTACTTCTTTTTTTATTCCATACTTATGTAAGTATGTTCAACTATTGCGTGATATATTTTTTTTCATTCAATTGTGGCGCTTTTTTTAAATAACACTACTTTTAATGTTGCAGATTTTGAAAATTGTTAATATTTAACAGGTTATATCTACTAACAGCAACAATTTCTCCGTGCAGTATTATATTATTTAGCTTCTCCTAGTAGTGCCCTTTCATATTCTATAGAAAAATGTTTGGGGTACTATTGCTTAAATAAGATATTAAGTGCGGAAATGGACAAAAACGCCATTTGACTATATTTTATGGCAACATAACAATGTAAAGCAACAATGCCCCATGGAAACAAATAAATTTTAATAACCAGGTAGTGTTGCACTAACAGTTTATCCCAAAAGAATTTTGAGATGTTGTTACTTGCGGGAGATATAGTGCTCCAAACATACCAGCATTTCTCTTTTCATGAAAAATGGCATTAACAGCCTTGAACTTTGACATTTTCTATTGGAAACAGGAAGTTTTTTCAGGGCTTCAAAATTGCACATTATTTATTAAATATGATCTACTTCAACATATAAAAAAAAAAAAATCGAGCAAATAAAAGAATATAACTATCACACTTTGTCTGATTTTCAAAATAATGGCTCTTAAACAGAAAAACTAACATTCGTAAACGATCTATCTTCTTGTTTCATTTAATGATAAATTAGGTAATAACTTATGGTAATAGCTCCATCCCAATGAAATTTTGGTCTTGAAGCATTAACCTTCATTTTTATCTGTAGCAGAATTTTATTATGTAAGCTTATTCACGATTAACAGTACTTTTTTGAAAGAATTACAGAATTTAAAGTTTCATTAGTCTTTGAACAGTAAGCTGCACTATTGATGTTCAAGACAGGTGCAAATAACATTGTTGACTTTATTATATTATTTTTGTCGAAAGCAGCAACAACATTTGGTGTTACGAGAGATCATCTTTTTTTGTTCATTTTTATCTGTATGCTTCTAACTTTTTTTTTTTTGTTAATATTGCAGCATATTCATCATCAAAGTCTTCGTTAGAGTTTTTACTTTAAGTTTCAATCTCATCCATTGTTGAAGTACAAGATGCAGTTGATAAAGCAAAAGAATTTTGAGATGAAGTAGCTTGTTTTAATATATGTAATTTTTTTCTGCCATTTACTTGATTTTTTCTCACAAATAGGTTTTCTGCTCAAAGATCCAACACAACCTTTTCCTATATTCTCTTTGCAATTTGAGAGACTTGCAATCCTCTTCATTTTTGGTAATCTGTTGTGAATTAGCGTGAGAGTTACGTCAAGTAAAATATCCATATATTCGCTATGCATTCTGCGATTATCTTGGTCTTTTGCATTATTCCTTTTTCTATTTATTAAGCTTACTTGTTTGCTATATAAATCTTTAATCTTTTTTTAAACATATGCACTCAAAAAAATGCAATGTTATTGTATACGAGTATAAGAACAGCACAATCACTATTGAAAGTCTCTTAGTGTGTGCAGTGAAAATATATGAAATTAGCAAGTGTGAAGAGCTTTAAACTATGTTTTTCATATTTAAATATGCTTTTATTTTTATTTTTATTGTTATTATTATTTTGTTGTTGTTAGAATAGATGCTAAAAATGGAGATATATAAATATCACTTATGCTTTTAACTAAAATTCGGTATTTTTACATAAATCGATGAACGTGTGTGACCTTGAGGGACCTCTCAATCTTTTCCAAATGAACTCTTAACTTCATATATTTTAAAAATAGGAGTAAAAGAAACTTTTTAAAAAGTGAGACTCAACTTTCTTTTTAAAAAAATGTTTTACAGTGAATTTTGGGACACCCATATTTTTATATATATGTAATAATAATTATAAAAAACCGCCCTTAATCCTAAGTTAATTACTTCCAAATTCTTTTAACAGTGAACTTTTCCCTTTCTTTTTATAATATTTTAACATATTATTTTTAATTCCATAACTTTAGAAACCCTTTTTATTTTCTTCCCCATTACTTAATACATTGTATTTGTTTCATAATATTTCTTTACTTATTTTCTCAAACGTTCGATATCCCATAATCCCATGCGGTCGTTTTTGTTTGACCAAGGGATTCTAGCAGCTTAATATGTAGTCGTCTGAGAAAACTAAATGAGGTTTGTGTCGGTGTGTTAAATTTCATTGGTAAAAAGGCGAGTTCTCAAAATTTGATTGGCAAATTAGGAGTTCATAAAACTTATTAAATTGGCAAATTAGGAGTTCATAAAACTTAAATTGGCAAATTAGGAGTTCACTTTATCTCGACTCTGTGCCTTACGGACACGTGTTGGGTTTTAGCTGATGACGAGCTGTTACTGTTGCAGCTCGAAACACGTCCTGTTTATTTTTTTCATTTTATGGTATTTAACAAAGTATTTTAGTTTATTTATCAATTTTATCACCAGTTATTACGGTGTTTTATTACTAAATTAGGAGTTCGTCGTGAAATCTTTTTTCCCCTGCGCAATGAGGTTATATAAGACCGACTACGTTGGCTTCGATATATAAATTTTTTTTAATTTATGCCTGCACTTGGGGGAGATATAAGTTTTTTTATTACGGTGAAACTTCATTCTTTTTTTTTTTTTTTTTTTTTTTTTTTAATGGGGTTTATGTTGATGCATCGTTGACGCGCGGTCGCAGCCGTAACTAGTGGAATTTTATTTGAATTCAATAATGAATTTTATTGAAAACTCGATGTCTTGAATCATGTCATAGGAAAATCCTACAATATTTCACTCCAAGTTCGCCAACACATGCCACGCTGACTGCAAAAATCTTCCCGAATTTCATTCCATGAGTGATGTGTGTACTGTGATGGAGTAGTACGTAACACCTGATGTGTGTAATGGGAAGGAGTTTTTTGTTTATTAGGTGTGAAAAAGTTCATTTTAGTCAATATTTTTATATTTTGTTTTAATTTTTTTGCGTGCTTAAAATGATGTATTCTAACATCTGAGTGAATATTTTTCAAATCGGAGTTGTTGAATCACGGAGGTTTAAAGAGGTTCAATCTTGAAATATTAGTAAATATTACGCTGGAAAAGAAAGTTATTAGGGGGCAAATTAGCATTACATTTAAAGTTAGAAAAAGAATCAGAGACTTTTAAGTTTCAAATCTTAATTTTAAATTTAAAGAAGTTTTTTTTTTTTTTTATCGTGTCATTTATATCTATTTTGCACACCTACACATCTATATAGTATGGTAGCCTATAAAACTTTTAACACAGCGATTTTCGGGTGCTTTAAATATGTGAAATAGAAATTACATTTCATTCCCACAAATAGTTTATGAAACATCTTGTAAAAAGTACTGGCATTGCAATCTGTATTTAAACGGTCTGTTTAAAAAAAAAAAAAAAATAAAAAAAAAATAAAGAAATTTAACATTAGGAGTTCCAAAATTTAAATCGTAATAATTCCTAAATTATTTTACCAAATGTCTTTCTTGAAATATGCTGTCGAAATTGGGTGTTTGCAATTGAAAATTTCAGAGTTTGATGCAATTTCATCATGAAAACGACCCCTTAAGCCTTAGAAATCGTAAGTTTAAAAAAATGTATAATTCCCAGTAGAATATTTTTTCCCGTTTGCTTGTGAGACGAATTGGTTGCTAATATATATGAGTGTTTCTATCTTCCTTTTCTGACCAACTGTACGTTTATTATTGTATAAGAAGAATTGTTTTATCTGCAGATTTCTTCCCCTTGTACTGCTACTAGTTCATTAACGTTTTTGAAAATCGCAAAAAATATGCAATGAAAGGATCTAGTTTCCCTTTTGCATCCTTTGCTGGCTAATTAAACAAAAGAATGTTATTTTGCCCATGTTATTGTGGTGTTAATTAATCTTGTTAATCATCTTTTACTCTACTTTTATTTAATTTACGTATCTTAATTGCGTTATGTGTTTAAATCTGTTCTTTCTTTATTAGATTAGAATTCAGTCGGTATGTATAAATGTGTGCTTTTGTGAAAAGTACTCTTTGACACCATCTATATTTTGTTTCAATGCATTTAGTTTTCTTAATTTTCTGTAATGACGTAACTCCTAATTTTGATTAGATTATATTGCAGAGGGTTGTGACTGCTTTATTTAATGAAGATGTATTAAAATATGAAGAAAATTACTTAAGCAGAGTTGTTAAAATAAACACTATTGAAATAAAATATTAAATTTTGAAACTGGCAATATTTGAATAAAAATAGTTCAATGTATTAATTTTTGATCGAAATGTGTTACTGCCGAAACAGCAGTGAAGGCTTACTTTGGAGACACGAAATTTTTTGGTGTCTGTCTGTCTGTCTGTCAGTCAGTCTGTCAGTCTGTCTGTTTCGCGATAACTAACGCAAAAAAACATCCGATTGACTTGAAATTAAGTGGGTATGTTAGTGAGGCACTGGGATTAAGCTGTATAGTTTTTTGTTAGATTTGATTCATTCGTTCGTAAAAAATAGAATATTTTATTTTGCGCAATAATGCTTTTCTATGGCAAATCCAATGATTTTCATTTTTTTTTTCCTTGGGAGAAAATGACACATTTCATTAATGGAATTCAATGATAAATGGACACTGAAATTTACCAGTTAAATTATTCATATTGTTTTGAAATTTTGTCTATGCATTTGTCAGATTTTTAAAGTTATTACTGTAAATTTTGGAGATTTTTTATAAATGTGTTCCAATAATATAAACTAATTTGTTTTAGAGATTTACTTATTTCAAATGTATTTATTTCATTTTCTTTATTTTCTCTTAATGGTTGCTAAGCAACCATTCATCCTAATCCTTATTATATTTTAATGCTATAAATTTGAAAGCAAATACGAAAATTTAAATGAAGTCAACGTCAAAACTGATGAATTAATGTTTTTGTATCTTTGCGGATAAATATAACATAGCCCAGAAAAGAATATAGGCTATGTTTTATTAATTTTATTCAAATATTTTCCTTAATAATTCAAAATTTCCTTCTTTTTCATACAGAATCAAGTGCGATTTTTTAGCTAAAAATTAACCAATTTCCTTTATAGTTGCAAAAAAAAAAAAAAAAAAAAAAAAAAAAAATCTGGAATAATTTTTCAACGGCAATAAGTTTTAATTGAGCAATTTCCATCCGAAGAATTAAACTAAGAAAAAATAAATATGACGTCAGAATTAAAATGAAAATAAAAATAAAAAATAAAAGTACTTTGTTAAATATTAAACACGGAAATTTGTTTCGTTAATAAGAATTTTTCTGACAAAAATGGGGGCTTAATTCAGGGTTGGGTTTCTGACGTCAGAAACTGGTTTTTGACATGACAAGTGTCAAAAACTGGTTTAAACCGTCAAAAACTGGTTTAAACCGTCAAAAACTGGCTTAAACCGTCAAAAACGTGTAATGTGCTTTAAACATTTTAAGAACACGAGAGAAACATTGAGTAATTTTTTATTTAAAATTTATTATACTGTAATTTAATAATTACAAAAAAATTAAATTACTTTAATTGCAATAAAACATTGTTTTTTAGAATGTTCAAACAGAAGAAAATTATTTTATACAGTTAATAATCTGGATCAATTTTACCCCACAGCATCCTATAGGACTTAACCAATTTAGCACATTTATTTACACCCAAATGGTTTATGAGTTTAGAGTGTAACAAGCCTAAGTTACAAAATACTCTCTCAGTTGGTGTTGAGCTAGCAGGGCTTGATAGCAGAAGCATTGCTAGTTGAGCAAGTTTGGAGGCAGGCCAAATTTTCAGATTTTTGAAATTTTTTTTTCTTTTTAGGTGCATTTGTAATTATGTAAATACGTAGCACCTATTGTTGTCGCTCAGTCCGTCCGTCTGTCTGTCCGTCCGCATATAACAATGCAAAAACTACCCAACCAAATTGTGTGAAATTTAAAATACATAATTATTACATAATTTTGTCGAGTCATTTCAAATTTTATGAAAATCGGATGGATAGATCAATTACAAGGACAATCAAAAGGATTCCGTTACATTATGGTCAATGGGGGAAAAAGTTTCAAACGCATTTTAATCGTTTGAAATTTAAAACGTATATTTATTACATAATTTTGTCGAGTCATTTCAAATGTTATGAAAATCGGATGGATAGATCAATTACAGAGACAATCAAAAGTATTCCGTTACATTACGATCAATGGGAAAAAAGTTCCAAATGCATTTTAATGGTGTTACACTCATTTAAACATAACAGAATTGACATGAATCTATGAAATATGTACTAAAAATACATTTTGTACAATCTGTGATGCAAAGAATATTTATTATTAAATTACAGGGCCACACAATGTTATACGGGGAAGCTTTGTTTGAGGGGTGTTTTAATTATATTAAACTACTTCACATTTTATGAATAAGATATACGTTAATGAAGTAGAATAAAAATTACTCCCTGCATATTTATAGGAACACAAAGATTTCAACCACTATACTGTATCCAAAGTACGCTCTACTATATCAGCGAGATCTGAATATTTTCAAACTTCGTTATCGTACGAACGCACCTCATTTGCTACGCTTCACGTGCAATTTCCAACTTGTTTTTCCGGAAATGATAATACACAATACAGTAAAAGGGAATTTTTAATATTACATCTAATATTGTATATTTGTGACAGATGTTTAATGTGAAATTTTACAGATCGGTGTATTATTTGAGGTTTCTGACGAGGTTTTTGACAAGAGGTTTTAGCCATGACGGTTTAAACCACGGTTTTAACCGGATAAAACCGCACACTGTCAAAAACTTGCCAACCCTGGCATAATTAGAAGTAAAAGAAATAAAAAGTAATTATATTTTTAACAAATATTTCAATTAATAAAATTTGACGTCATAATTGAAATAAAACAGGTATTTTATAGTTGTCGTTAAAAATACAAGAAACATGGGCAGCAATACCTCATGAATAATGACGTCATTGCCGAAACTTCGGCGAAAGCTTATTTTGGCGATGCAAAATTTATTGTTTTCCATCTCTCAGTCTGTTCTTCTGTCTATCTGTCAGTCCCCGATAACTGCCACAAACTGCAATCAAAACTTCTTTTTTTCATAAATAAAATTGTAAAACCCTAGATTACTGAGTTTACACTTTCAAAAGTTCCTGATACATCAGATTTAGGTGTTTTTGATGGGCAGGTATCTAGAAGTATGAGGATAATGAAAAATGCTTATTAAAACTGTCACTTATCCTTATAAATCAAAATGTAGAAAAAAATACAAGATATACGATAACCATTAGCAGATTGATAGAAAGTTAGAAATTTAAATTTAATGAGACTACGGGGGGTTCAGGGGGGCGGACCCCCCCTGAAGAAATCTACTGTGGTATAATAAAAAAACAAAAATAATAGATCATGAATTTTTCAGAATATTCTAACATAACTAAATCTTTAATTTAACGGCTTTTGATGGTTCCAAATTTCTTATTTTATTCTTATAAATAATTACGTAATTCGAAAATTTTAAATTACAGTTTCCAGGAAGTTGAATATTACGCTAAGTGTGTTTAAAAAAAAAAGAAGTGAAAAGCTGACTTTGAGGCTCTTGATCTGCAGATTTGCTAGTGTATTTGAAGTGTATGGTCCCTTGAGGGGACTCTTCACTAACTTGAAAACTTGATCACTTACTTATTTGGAAAGTTAAAACTTATTGGTAGGTTATTTTCGAATTCGTTTAAATTTAAATATTTTTAAACGATTTTTCTTCTATATAATAGTTGAGGATATCTTTTACTTTTTGATTTCGGTTGCATATTTTTTTTATAGAAAGTTACTTTCACTTTCGAAACACTTACCGAAAGTGGGCGGTACCTTTATTTGAAAAATCTGCTACTGAAATCGAGAAAGTGAAATGTAGTCATACATTAAAAATCGACATCAGCTATCCCATGAAAAAAAAAAAAAATAAAAATTCAAATTTAAATTAGGTATTTGAAAACAACTAAGGACGAGGAACCGATGTAAATACCACTTCAGGTGCTTAGAATCCTTGATTATTCTTATCAGTTATTTTATATTGTAGTGTTTACCTTATTTAAAAGGTCCAGGACACATTTGAAAATAATTTTTATTTATTGAGTTAAAATTAATTGGGTTATTTAAAATCGTTATAACTTGACATTTACCTAAACAGAAATATATAAACTTTAATCTTTATTCAGCATTTTTAGAAATATTAATTAAAAAAATGTATAAAAATATTTAAAATAACAATTAAGAAAAAAAAAATATGCAACTTTTTTTTTCAAAAATTTATATTTTCAAAAATGAATATTTGTTTTCAAATTTGCTAAATCAAAACGAAAGTGAAACAATTGAAAAAGACATGTTCCAAGTTTGAATCATTTATCTCCAACAAATCTTGACTTATAATCATTTAAATAGGAGAAATGGTGAAAAAACCCACCATGAAGAAAAACGCATTTTCACAAGAAGTCATTTCTATGACAACCATTGCTTGAAAGCTGCAATTTGAAAATAAACCAAAACGAAAAAATTAATGTTACCTGTTCCAATTCCGATAGAAACATGATTTAAACGTCATTTTAAGCAGGAAAAAACAAAGAAATTTTTAATGCAATAACTCTTTTTTTTTTTTTTTTTTTTTTTTAAAGAAAATTTGAAGGTTTCTTTTTTTTTTTTGCTTCCTGGACTTCTTAATCAGAGCATTTTCGCGATTTAGTTCCAGAAAATTTTCTGTTTTGAAAAACCAGTGGTGAAAAGTTAAAAATTAAGCAAAGGGTTCCGTTTCGAAGGATGCAGATCATCATATGCAAAAAACTTTTATAATGTATAAAATGCTGACACATTGATACTTTTTGTCAGGTGACAAAAAAAAGTGTGTTGACTTAACCTGTTAAATTAGCATATTGTTTTTTGGGGTCAAAGCCAAAAAACAGCGGTCTCGTTTGTCGTTTGGTTGAAAAAGAAGAGAATACCTACTGAGAATCTCACCATGAAAATGCATTCTTGAGATGGTAGGTAGGTGAGACAGATAAAGACTCTTGATCAGTTGCCAAATTCTATGCTTCCTTCATAAAACTTGATTGCTAAACTTTAATTATGTGCTACATTCATAATATCAGCGACTTTCACTGTTAGTAGTTTAGACGGTATAATGATTCAAAACTGACGCCATGGCAGCACGTTGTCTTTAATTAGTAGAGTTTCTAAAAACGTTTCTATTTATCTTACTGAAATTATATGCTTCATTTTTAATGTTTATTTCCATAGTTTAAAAGTGTTCAAAGTTAAATGTATATCAACAGTCATATTAATAATTATACTAATTAATTTGCCATATCAAAAAGAAAACATCCGGATGAAATATCTTTAACTCCGGTTGTTAAAATATAAATTAAATTATTTTTCACACCATTCATTCGTTATTTCAGTCATATTGCTATCATTGTACATATTTAATTATTTCTCAAGTTGCTATTCACTTGGAAGTCGCCTAGACTGACTTCATATTTCTCATTTCCTTCAACATGTTTTGGTGAATTAAACCTGCTTGCTCACTTTTAGCCAAAAAACATAAAAATAGCATGAAAAGACCCTCTGCTTAAACAATTTAACAATGATCTTCATAGTAAAACTATGCTAATGCGAATACATTAAATAGAAAGACCTCAAATCACTTTAAACTATGTTGAACAGGCAGGGATTCACTCACGACTACGAGAACAAATTGACGTGCATACCAACATGTCTGTATCACTGGGAAATTTAAAAAGAATGTTTGTGGCGCAAGAAGGAAGTAAGGAGAGTTGTGACATAAGTACGTAAATTCTCCGAATACCATTATCAGCATCAAAAAGTAATAAAAACTGGTTGTTATTTTCCCCCCCACCTCCAATATAAATAATTTGTATGATATGAGCTGTTAGATCAGAGATCATTTTTCAGACGGCCAATATGATCACTAAATTCAGAATTTTAAGTCCCTCGATCTACTAATATGATTTTTTTACAGCAAAAATATATTTGAAAATTATGCGATTAGACGATTTCTATGTTATTAATATGAAATCAATTTGTGTGCTGTAACAAAATTATAAATGCATATCTGCCATCCTACCGGTTTTTCAAAGTCAAGAAAACGTTATTTTGTATCAGAATGTTTCTTTAATAAATGAAATGGAATAAGTACCGCATAGAAGCAAGGTAAATTATTAAAGTTTCCCAAGACATAAAAATCTACAAATTTCAAAAAAAAAAAAAAAAAAAAAAAAAGCATTTTTTTTTTTTTTTTTTTTTAATGCTTAAAATTTTTGAAAATTTAAGGCACCCTCTTCCGAAAATTTAATATTGGGTTATCAGTTCCGCATAATTGCCAACTTGTACGGTTATGCGCGCGGAAAAAACAATCACGGAGAAATGCAAATTTCGTGAAAGAATCGCCGAAAAAGCACACATTTTGTCAATATTTCGTGGAAAAACGACAATTTCGTCAATGTTTTTGCAGGGCTCGAAAATTAAAAAAATGTTGAGGTTCCCAGCTGGGAACCTACATGAAAAGTATAGGCTCCCAGATGAAAAAAGTAGGTTCCCAGTAAAATTTATGTGCGAATATTTTGACGAAATTTGCCGTTTTTTCGCAATCTTTTGACAAAATCTGGCGTTTTATTACGATCTTTTATCGAAACCTCCCGATTTATCGCGATATTTTAACAAAACATATCGTTTTTCAATATATTTTTTTAACGACATTTGTCGTTTTTTCGAGATTTTTTTACGAAACCTGACGTTTTTTCGCGATCTTTTAATGAAATTTGCGTTGCTTCCAGCGATATTTTGACGAAATTTAAGCCTTTTTCGTGATCTTTTATCAAAATCTGTTATTTTCTCAGCATTTTTTGACGAAAAGTGCCGATTTAGTGCGATTTTTTGATGAAATTTGCCGTTTTTTAGTGATTTTTTAAACGAAATTTGCCGTTTTTTCTGATTTTTTGACGAAATTCGGGCTTTTTCCGTAATATTTTGACGAAAATACGCATTCCACGGACCGCTCAAGAGCTATATTTTTGCGTAATTTACGCGATATAACGCGTGCGGGGCATCGTTGGCGACCATGACGATTTTTTTATAGGTTCCCGGCCGGGAACCTGAGTGAAAAAATATACGTTCCCAGAAATTATTTCTGGGTTCCCCGGGATCCCGGGAACGCTATTTTTCGAGCCCTGTTTTGTCAACGAACTTTGTCAAAAGATCGCTGAAAAACGCGAATTTTCTGTGCGGATCGCGGAAAAAACTGAAATTTCACCAAATATCACAGATAAAACGTTGATTTCGTCTGAAGACCGCGGGAAAACATCGATTTCGTATAAAGATTGCGGGTATAACGCCAATTTCGTTAAAAAATCGCGGAAAAAAACACCATTTTCGATAAAAGATCGCTTAAAAATATTTTATGAAAAGATCATTGAAAAAAACGCCGATTTCATCAAGGATCACGGAAAAAACGCCGATTTCGTCAAAGGATCGAGGGGATAAAACGCCGTTTTCGAGAAAAGATCGCGTAAAAATGCAAATTTTGTCTAAAGATCGTCGAAAAAAAACCCCGCCGATTTCATAAAAAAAAACCTTCGGGAAAACGTCGATTTCGTCAAAAGATCGCGGAAAAACCGTCGATTTCGATAAAAGATCGCAATAAATCGCCGCTTTTGCTAAAACATCGCTGATTTCGTCTGAAGATCGCGAAAAAAACGCCGATTTCATCTGAAGATCGCTGCTTGCCCCCCCCCCCCCCGCTCCCGTTGTTGTTTTACTCAACAATGAGAAATTCACAGTTTATTACCAACTTGCTATAAAAGCTCTATTATCAAAGTTTGTTATAATTTACAATTTCCAAACTAAACTTGTAAAATATCATAAATACAGAAATTTTGAGAATAGTATTTTTATTATACTATTAATAAAACAAAAGATGCAAATAATGTTGGATTATTTTTTGAAGTTTGCTACAGGGTTGGGTTTCTTCCGGAAGAAACCTATTTCTTCCAGGACAGTGGAAGAAACTGGAAAAAACCGGAAGAAACTGGAAGAAATGGAAAAAACTGGAAGAAATGGAAGAAACCACCAGAAACCAAAACAAATGCTCAAAGTTAAAGTATACTAACTATATAAAAGAATTAAAGTATAATTACATGATATTTAAATTGGAAAATTTAATTATTATTAAAAATATTATTTTTGCAAAAATATATTTTAATAACAAACTTCAGGTTCAGTAGACATTTTCAGGTGATGAATTTTTATTACTCTAGAGGTAAAGTGATAGGGTTTTTTTTAAATTAATTTCTCCATTTATAAAACAGAAAAAAGAGATTATATCTACAAATTATTTATTTTTCATATAAAAATGTATTATTTTCATATAAATGTATATTATTTTAAACTGTGCAACACAGTAAATAATTTTGTAATTTTTTATATTTTTCATCTAGTATGAATATCTTAATGCTGATTTTAAAAGATTAGTATTCTAAAAACATCTATGGATATGTCAAAATGCTTTTATACTATCCTGAAGTGTAGGACTTGAAAAAAAATCTTCATTTTTTGCTTTCATCCAATTTAAGTTGAGAAATTGATTGCAGCATCCTACTGTTAAAAAACTTTTTTGCTATGCTATGTTGCACTGTACTAAGAAAAATAAAGATTTTAATGACTTTTTTTTTAATATTGAGGATAGACCGAAACAGGCTTTTATAGCCAAAACTGAATTTCGGGGAGCTTCCTACTTTTTGGCCAAAAATGATAACACCCCAAAAATTTTTTAAGTAATTGTATGTTTTAAAGTAATTAATACATAAATAAATATACATAATTGAAATTAATTATATGTATATTATTTATTAATTATGTAAAACTTAAAAAACAAATAACTTTTCTTCATATACAATAATATGTAATTAGTTCATCCATGACACTAAGATTTTTTAATAATATAAATTTCATTTAGTTAAAAAATATTTTAGTTTTTATACATCTTGATTTTTCTTCTATAATGATTTTTGTAAATTAGGGATGCACAACCTGTGGCCCGCGATGGGTTAACGTGTGGCCCGCGAGCTCTGTCAATTTACAACTGGAAAAAATTGCAATTTTTGTGCATATGTGATAGGAAAAAATCGTAAATTTTGTCAATCTGCGGAAAAATATAAATTTTCGTCACTTAAGAAAATTGCAAATTTCATTGATCGGTACCGAAAAATCGCGAATTTCATTAATTAAGTGCAGAGAAAAAGGGAATTTCGTCGATGAGGCTTTTAATAATCGCAAGTTTCACTCATCAGATATTGAAAAATCGCGAGTTTTGTCGATAAGGCATAGAAAAATCGTGAATTTTGTCGGTCTTAAGCAAAAAATCGCACATTTCGTTGATCAGGCAAGAAAAAATCGTCAATTTTCTAGATGATGCTCGAAAAATTTTCAAATTAAATTCATCGGTTGCAAAAAAAATTGCATGTTTTCTCAGTTTATCGCATGAAAAAAAGAAAACCGCGAATATCATTGATCAGGTACGGACAAAAAATTGCAAATTTCGTTGATAAAGCACGGAAAAATCGCGAATTTATCGATGACGCGTGGAAAAAATGAAAATTTAGTTAATAGGCTGCGAAATAATCTTGAATTTTATCAATTTATCCTGAGAATAAAAAATCGAGAATTTCATCTTCCCGCGTAAAAAAATGCAGATTTCGTCAGTTAGTACTTAAAAAATCGCGAGTTTCGCTGATCTGGCGCGAAAATGCGTATTTCTTGAATTAAAGGTGGAAAAAGTGTACATTTCATCGATCGGACACCGAAAAATCGCGCATGTTATAGATCGGATTCCGAAAAATCGCAAATTTTGTTGATCGGAGACGGGAATATTGCGAATTTTGTTGATCACTCGTGTAAAAATTGCTAATTACGTCGATTAGGTTCTAATAAAATCTCAAATTTCCTCCACTGGGAGAGGAAAAATTGCTAATTTCCTCGATCGGCTGTGGATAATCGCGAAATTTGTCGATCAAGCGAGAAAAATCGCTAATTTCGTTGAATGGCTTTGTAAAAATCATGATTTTCGAATTTCATCGATCGTATGCGTAAAAATTGCGAATTTCGTTGGGACATTCATGAATTTTGTTGATTAGGCTCGAAAAAATTGTGAATATTATTGATCGTGCTAGGAAAAATCGCGAATTTCATCGATCAGCTTCGTAAAAATTTCGAATTTTTTTGATTGGGAGCGGAAAGGTCTTGAATTTTTTCGATCGCCTTCGTAAAAGTTGCGAATTTTGCCGATTATGCGACGAAAAGTTGCCTATTTCATCAATCCTGCGAAGGAAAATAGCGAATTTCGTCAATCAGGCGAAGAAAATAGCTAATTTAGTCGAACGGCTTCAGAAAAATCGTGTTTTTGTCAATGAGGTTCGGAAAAGTCGCGAACTTCGTCGATCAGTTTCGGAAAAATCGCGAATCTTGTCGATCATGTGCGGAAAAAAATCGCAAATTTCGTTGATCATCTGAGGAAAAATCACCAATTTCGTCAATTAGCTTTGTAAAAATAGCGAATCGAATTTTGTTGATTAAGTGCGAAAAACTCCTGCATTTTCTCGATCGGTTTCATAAGAATTGCGAATCTTGTTGATCAGGCGAGAAAATGATGCAAATTTTCTCGTTCAGCTTTATAAAAATTGCAAATTTTGTCGATTGGTTTTGTAAAATGTGCAAATTTGGTGGATCAGGCGTGGAAGAATTACAAATTTCGTTAATCGGGCACAGAAAATCTGGAATTTTGTTGTTCAGGCACGAAAATTCTTGTTGATCGGCTCCTTCTCTCTCTTTCGTTCATAAAGTTCACATTTTTTTCGGTACCAGCAATTTATGCTTATTTTTTAGCACTTGTAATAAAGCAAAATTTACTCTCTTGAAAAAAGTCAAAGAATATTTTTACATCTTAAAAATAAAACTTGAAACATCTGTTATATATAAACTAAAATCTGCTGATATATCCTTACCATGTGAATTAAATTTTTTGACTGGGTAAGCAAACTTAAAGGGGTAACCCCCCCCCCCCCGCCATTCCCTTCTAAAATCATATTTTTTATCCGATTATAGGCCACAGATCATGATGTGGCCCTCGACCACTCAGACATATTTCTAAGTGGCCCTTCACTTGAGAAGGTTGTGCACCCCTATTGTAAATGATTATTTGTTATTCTAGAACTTTTTCAAAGAATATTTGAAGTCTAATGCAGTTTAAACTAAAAATTTTTTATGAGATGATTGTTAAATCATGACTGATAATTATAAACAATGAAGTTCATTGTAATACATGCATTTAAGCCGATACAGTTCAAATCAATAACTAATGTTGAAAATTTTCAAAGGAAGAAACAAGATTTTTGAAATACTAAGTGTTTCAATCTAGCCGAATTTTTGCCCACATTTTAGGCAAAACTCGGATTTTGGGCCAAAAATGAAACCGTATTTTTGATTGATCTCTATTTAATATAGTAATTATTATACATTATTTACATTAATAAAATTGATGAAAATTAAAAGCTTTTATTTATGGGCTTCATTCTACCAATAGTAAAAAATCTCTATTATTTTTTACTAGTTTCAGAAATTTAAATAATAAAAAAATATGTTGGTTAAATTGAAATGGATAACATTTAATTGATTTTGTGTATTTTGGATAAAATTTCTTTTCGTTTAGCCAATGATTGAAGATCTTTAGATAAGTGTTGTGTGTGATCTTGGCTAAAAAACTGATGTAATTATTAATTTAGCATATATATACTTAATTAAATTTGTTTTGGTCCAGTGAAATTAATTTATATTAGATTATAGGGAGAAGATATTTATTATATCTTACAAAATTGAAAATATATGGTAAATTCTTAAAGAAAAAGTTTCTTCCATTTCTTCCACTTGGAAGAAACTTATTTCTTCCGGCCGGTTTTTTCCATGGTTTTTTCCGCGGTTTTTTCCACTGCGGAAGAAACTTGCCAATCCTGGTTTGCTACTATTTTTTCGTCGATCATCAGTGGTCCACAAATCAGCAGTTTGGCGATCGCTGTACTAAAATATATAAAATATTTTATGGATCAGTGTACAGCAAAAAAATAGCTGTGCTAATCAAATTTTGCCCCGTCCAAATAGTGTTGTTGGCATAAATTAATAAAATTATAATAAGCAAAATAAAATATTAATAAAATATTAATTAAAATTAATAAAATATTAAATTAATATAATAAATAATTTTTTTTTATTCAACTAACAAAATCGTTTGGTCAGTCCAACTAAATATTTGGATGGGACTACATAATCTAAACATTTAGTTTTTTTTTTAACTAAATAATTTTTTTTCCGGAGGGTTGACCCTAGTAATCCAGATTACTGAACACTATAATATATTTGTTAATGGCGAACTTGCTGATAGATCCTTATTATTAAATTAAGTTTGTTTTTAAATAGGGAGCATTAGTTTCCAAAAGCCTTTGTAAAATGCCATTTTATAATATTTGTTGTATTATAAGGGAAAAAAAGTTTTTTTATTTTTAATGTAAATCCATAGCTACCCGCCGTTGCTTCCATTTGATCTTTTTTTTTCTTTTTACTGACCTATATTTATTTATCAAACAATTTAGTTTTTTTTTTTTTTTTTTTTTTTTTTTTGCAAAAATAGTTCGGAATGTTAAGTTTACTATTTTAAAATTATTATTGTATACTGAATATGGTTTATTATTAATAATATTACATTCACCTTATTTAAATACACTATGTTAAAGTTGAAAATTGAAAGTCCTTTCTCGAAATATTTTTCTAGCTATGGCCTTTTATAAATCAATAATCATTCTTCATTTTTCTTTTCTAGTCAATTCGCAGTATTCAGAAGATATTTCATGCATTAATACAAAATCCAGTTCATTTTTAGTATCGATGCTAGTAATATTTCGTTTGTGCCAAATACAGGGTTGCAAAAAAGCCGGCTAAAATTAAAAAAGCCAGGCCGGTGGCTTTTATTGGTCTTAACCGGCCTTTTTTTTGGGGGGGGGGGTGTCAAAATTGGCCTTTTTTGGCCATAATTGGCTTTTATATGGTGAAGCATTTTAATTATAATTTACACATTTTTAAGTGTCTTTTAACTAATTTTAATGGTGTTTAATTTACTTTGAGTTTAATAAATTTATTTATTAAAATAAAAATTGGGATTTTAATTATGATTCATTATGAGAAATTGGGTTATAACCCATTTTTTCAATAATGAAGACATTAATACTGGAATGACACATTGGTGGAGTTTCTAGTGGTTTATAGTCAGAATTGCAAATATGTCAGCTAAATTATAAAATGGCCATACCAAGTGTTTTTTCTGATTTACATTGACCTTTAATCCCACTTTTTTTTTTTTTTTTTTTTTATTGCTTTATAAAATTAAAGAGGACAATGGTTACTTAGTTACATGTTTTATTCTTAACTAATTTTAAGAGTTATTAAAATGTCATGTTTTATTCCCTATAAACATTTAAAATCATACATATAAAAACACACTATTTCTCACTATTGAGAATAGTATTATGAATTATGCATATTTCATAATATAATATATTTTACAATTTATTTCAGTATTCTCAATTAGCATATGCTTGAATATATTCACGCAAGAGGGCATATATGCACTTTTAATAACAAAGAGCTATTCAAAATTTTAATTCAACAAATTTTATTAGAACATTTTTTGTTGTTGTTTAATTTTATATAATTATTTATTTAACTCTCATCAAATACTGAATCCTTTCTAATTTCTCTTTCAACATTGTTCATTCTATGACTTAATCTTTACATATTGACCTGTAAGAATGTTTCCATGAATGCTTTGATGTGTTACATTTTGTCATAATTCAACTAAATATAATTTTTAAGAATGTGTCATATAAGTAGAACTATGAAATATAGAAGTTTAAAATACATTTTTTGAGTATATTTTCTTTTTTTTCCAAGATTTATATATTTTTTCAGACATAATGCCTTCACAGTTGACTTCTAACGGTTATAAAGACTTATTTATTTGAAAAATTAAATAGAAATTTATAACTTTTTTAGTAATAAATAATTAAAAATGTATTAAAAGTTAATCAATCCAAATTTAATATGGATTCGATACAAATTAACACTTAAAAAATAAAAACCTTTTTTTTCAATTTTAGCCTGTTTTTTAAAAGTGGATAAAACCAAAAAAAAAAAAAAAAAAGCCGGCCGGCTTTCTTTTTTTGGCTCGGCTAACAGCCAGCAACCCTGGCCAAATAGCACTGTTACAATTAAGTAATTATATCACCACACTAAAGGATTTTAATTTAAAAATTTACATGCATGATGGAATTTTTATTTGAATAAATGCTTATAACGAAACTTTTAATTATATGGGAACATAAATATATGCAATATATTTATAAGCAATATTTGAAAATATAGTAAAACATTTAAGAATGCAACCTGTCTGTAAAGAGAGATCGGTGGTTTATAAGAATATTTCGCAAAAGAAAAAAAATTTCAAAAGGGAAGATTCAGTTGTAACGATCAAAAATGTTAAAAGCTTTAAGAATTTGTCAGTGTATCTGATTGCACTACTAATCATGCTAGGATTTGGGTAATGGTAAATATTTTAGTATATATATCCTTTTTTTTTAAAGGAATATTATATTATTGTTATTTTGTCATATTGATTTTATTTTCTTCAATGAGTATCTTTCTACTAATTTGTCATGTGAATAGCTTCCAGCCTGTCGGGTGTATTGTGAGTCGAATTCTTAACTTTCAGCACGATTTATAACAGAAACTGGTTGGATGTTTTTGCTTTTTTGTTAAACTATACACCCCTGAAGAAATAGTTTAATAGAAAAGCCTTCTACTGTCTTTTTATCCATTTATCTTTCATTATTTTGGTAATCTGCTTTCTATGTCACTTCAAACTTCAACTGTTGAATAAGGTGATTGTAAAAATACTGGTTTCATTGGTTTATTGTATGATAATATATGAATTACTCTGGTTATATAATGTCCATTTATCCATATATTTCTTAGTAGTTTGGTAATCTGCCTTCTATTTCTCTTCAAACTTCAACTGTTTTTAATAATATGATTGTAAAAATACTGGTTTCATTGGTTTATTTAATGGTATTGTCTGAATAACTTTGGATGTATTTATAAAAGTATTTATAAATTTTATATTATTTTTATTAACTGATACGATTTTTTTAATGAAACTAATCTTTATTACATTCCATAGATTTATATCATTAACGATTAGTGAATTTAAAAACTACAACTTTTAGCTATAAAAATTTTTAGAGGGACATTTTCAGGTATTTTGTAACACATAAAATGGATCTATAAACATGGATTTTAAATCCCAATTTTTAAATAAAGATCTCTTTTAAAAAATTGACCAATTTCCCATCAGTTCAAAAACTATTTTTAATTGCTATAGCTACGTCATCATAAAGAATATAAATTAGAACCATTAAAACAGTAGCCCTTATATCCGTAATGGATCTGTTATGAAAATTCAATAATGCACGTTTTATAGCGCATCTTCGTAAAAATTTTATAACTTTTTGGACCTTACTGATTTCTATACTGAAGAACTAGCAGTATTTGGCACATTAGTAACATCGTTTTTTCATTAAAAAAATACTTCTTGTATTGAAAAAAAAAATCTCTCTGTAGCATAATTGATTTTTAGGGCAGATCTTCCTATATTCTAATTTATCTGAATTCCTGCTGTATTGATTTCCTACCTTTAAGCACCCTCCCCTCCCCTTTGCCCGAATTCACTGCAACTGCCTTCTCTGGAAATTTCGTGATTGCGGCATATCACATTATGTTAATTTTAAACTTCCACTGGTACTTTCTTTGTCTCGGGGCCTAAAACAAATACTCGAGTGCGCGATATTGCCGAAAGGTCGCCTTTCTCACAGAATTTTACCTTAACCATTAATTGCTTTCCTCGCCAGTAAACACCCTTCTTAGGAATTATGTGTAGGAGTCCTGCGCAAAATGGACGCATATATAGTCCTTTTCTTTATTCTCCCCACGGGGATAGAAGGTGATGTCAGCGGTCTCTTCCAATGCGACGGTTGAGTCTATTGCCGGAGATGCTGTGCGTGTGTGTCCTCGGTTCTCCAGGATGTGATTAGGGTGATCCTTGGTGGATGCAGAGCTCTGGCGATTAATTTGTGGAGATTTCCGAGCGTGTGTTTTAAACGAGGCTGGCGGGGGAAGGGGGATTTCAATATGGCGGAAAAGTGGCAGTAATTTTTGTGGATAGAAGGCATTTTGTTTA
This sequence comes from Maratus speculifer, assembly GCA_964019185.1. Lineage (NCBI taxonomy): Eukaryota > Metazoa > Arthropoda > Arachnida > Araneae > Salticidae > Maratus > Maratus speculifer. The sequence continues at coordinate 119,031,964 of OZ025290.1, forward strand.
AGCGATTTTAGGAAGATCTTATTCTTGATATTACACACCCTATAAACATCTATTTTTATTAATTGGTATCCGAGGATGACGATGCTTAAATCTATTTTAATGGACTATTATGTTATAGAATAAGTGGCATAGCAGTTAAAAATTTATGGGAGGGCCTCAAAAAACCATTTTCAAATAAATTGAGCAATTAGGATTATAAATAATTAATATTTGTAAAAATAATAAATCATTAACAGTAATTATTCATGAAATTATCATATATTCAACATTTTGATTATTTTAAACAGAAGATTTAATATACAGAAAATTCTAGAAAGTTAATATCATCAAATTGTTTTACAAGGGGAGGGGAAGGGGTTTATATTGTCGAGGTTTGCGTTCGTCTAACGTAAAAGTACTTTATTCTAATTTATCTTTTAAGTAATTAAAATTTATAAAATGATTAAAGAGCAAATCCATCTCAGCTCAGGCAGGGCATGTCAAATCACCATCACAGATTTTTTTCAAAAAAATTCAGTAGTTAGAACTAAGTGATTTATAAAATTTCCTAAAAGGATTTTTCCCTAAAAAATTTATTTCTCTGATTACAGCACTTTAAAGTTCATGATAAAATTGGCAGTTTTCAGAAAAACTGAAAAACGCTTCATTTTGAAATGAACACAATACCAAACATATTCAACATATTCAGTCAATTTATTTTTTATAAACAGTTATTAAACTGAATTTTACTTTGGCATAGTTTTAAAAAATATAGTGGCATTTTTACTTAATTAAAAAAATTAGATTTTAAGTACAAAATATATAATTATTAGTGAATTTAAGATTTTTTTTCAGAATGAAAAAAAATATTCTAAAGCTAAACATTGATGGCAATCCAAAGACCTTTAATGGGAGTTTTACAGCAAATTTTATTTTAACTCTAAGGTGCTTACAACTTTTGTAATTCAATTTTAAATTATGCAAAATTTTGTAAAATCACTACTTTTGAAATGCAATTTCTCAAAAACACCATTTTTTAAAAATCTGATAATATGCTCAATTCATACCTTATTAGTCTCTAATAAATACCTTATAAGCAAATCGTGTGTTTTTGCTTAGAATATTTTATATGATTTTTTGAAAATAACATGTTGTGTGTATTTTTCAACAGACCACAAAGGCAAGTTCTTCCTTATTTAACCGAACTTGTAATGTAATTAATATTTCAAACTAAAAAATACATCACTAGTACATAATTATTACTGTTAAATTATAGCTAATCATTTGCTTAAATTTAAAATTGCGTAAAATACAGCCAATAATAAAATTAGTATTGATCATATGTCATTTCATTCCATACTCATAAATGTGCTAAATTCATCTACAGTGTGTTAAATATTTTGTTATATAGTATGGATATAATATATTAAAATGCAAATACATACATTACAACTGAATTAGATTTTTTTTTTTTCAAGTTTAGTTTTTTTCCAATTAGTTTTTTTTTCTCAGGAAACCAGAAGATCAAGCTTTTTCTTATTTCTCTATATTTATAATAATATTTTTTAATGAAAAAATAATAATATGCACATTATTATGGCAGATAAATATAAGCTAATCTTCAAAAATTCCTATTCATAAAATTAAATAAGCCAAACCCCTTAAAAAAAATCTGCGCTTGTGATGCATTTTGACTTTGCTGAAAATTACTCACTAATACTGCCAAATGAAGTACAAAGCTACCACTGGCAGAATACTCAGATATCGTTAGTTACCTGCACAGCATACTTTAGAGAAGAAATAAAGAGTTTTATCATAGTTTCTGATGATTAACGCATGATACAGCTCATGCTGTTTGTGACATAGAAAAAGTAAAAAAAAGAATTATTTAAGTTGTACCAATTACAAACACTGGAATCACCTGTGTATATATCAGATGGAGCTGGAGCACATTTTAAAAACAAGTATCAGTTTTATGAATTGCACAAAAATAAAATTGTACTAAAGTAGAGGATATTTTCAGGTACTGGCCATGTTAAAAGTGCATGTGATGCTGAGACAAGCACTATGCAACAAAATTTAATCTCCAAAAGGATCCAATAAAAGCTATCCAAAATTCTGTCTCATTTGTTGCTGAACTAACTTCTCTGCTAAAAAATAACATTCTAGTCCATCCAGACAAAAATATTACTCAATCCTATAGAACTAATAATGAGAAAGAATATGCTAATGCAAAATCTATTGTTGGTATTAGATATAAACATTATAGGGTGATTGTAAATAATGAAAATTATATGGAACGAGCAAGTAAAAATGAATTGACAAAAGTTGAAACCTTCAGCCAAATGAAAAGACAATATTCAATACATAGTTTCCAAATCGGTGATGTCATTGGATGCATTTATGAAAATAATTGGTGGATAGGACAAATCAATGGTATATCAATCACAAGAACTAAATGACATTAAAGTATCATTCATGTACCCAACATGGTCCATAGATAAAGCATTCCAGTGGCCAAAAGAATCTGGAAAGAAAAAATATGAATGTGCAACCATTGGAAAATGTGCTTCTAGAAACAGAAAAATCAGTTACAATAGGACAATCTGAGCGACTTCATACCTTCAACGATAAGGAGTTGAAGTTAATTTAAGAAACCTTCACTACCTAATTCTTCTGTTATGTATGTATTTGCACATTAATATATTATATCCATACTATATAAAAAAAATTTTACACACTGTAGATGGATTTAACACATTCATGAGCATGGAATGAAATAACATATCATCAATACTAATTTTATTATTGGCTGTATTTTACGCAATTTTAAATTTAGGCAAATGATTAGCTATAATTTAACAGTAATAATTATGTACTAGTGATGTATTTTTTAGTTTGAAATATTAATTACATTACAAGTTCGGTTAAGTAAGGAAGAACTTGCCTTTGTGGTCTGTTGAAAAATACACACAACATGTTATTTTCAAAAAATCATATAAAATTTTCTAAGCAAAAACACACGATTTGCTTGTAAGGTATTTATTAGAGACTAATAAGGTATGAATTGAGCATATTATCAGATTTTTAAAAAATGGTGTTTTTGAGAAATTGCATTTCAAAAGTAGTGATTTTACAAAATTTTGCAAAATTTAAAATTGAATTACAGAAGTTGTAAGCACCTTAGAGTTAAAATAAAATTTGCTGTAAAACTCCCATTAAAGGTCTTTAGATTGCCATCAATGTTTAGCTTTAAAATATTTTTTTTCATTCTGAAAAAAAAATCTTAAATTCACTAATAATTATATTTTTTATACTTAAAATCTAATTTTTTTTAATTAAGTAAAAATGTCACTATATTCTTTAAAACTATGCCAAAGTAAAATTCAGTTTAATAACTGTTTATAAAAAATAAATTGACTGAATATGTTGAATATGTTTGGTATTGTGTACATTTCAAAATGAAGCGTTTTTCAGTTTTTCTGAAAACTGCCAATTTTATCATAAATTTTAAAGTGCTGTAATCAGAGAAAAAAATTTTTTAGGGAAAAATCCTTTTAGGAAATTTTATAAATCACTTAGTTCTAACTACTGAATTTTTTTGAAAAAAATCTGTGATGGTGACTTGACGCATATCAGTACTGTCTGCCTGAATTGAGATGGAATAGCTCTAAAAAAAAATAAAAATGCTGGTATGATTCAATTCTAAAGTAGAAGGATATTTCCAATTTGGTTCAGAATCTGAAAACAATTTAAGTTCACTTGCGATCCGGTGTGTGCACACTACACCTCAAGTGTGTAACGAAAATTTTAATATGGATTGTATTAAGATTTTAAGAATTAACAGAAGTATCGATGCTTTAGTCTCCGATATTTCATATTGTAAGATTTACTTAAAAATGAGATTTAGTGTCGTGAAAGTTGCATATTCAGGGTTGGCAAGTTTCTGCCGGGATGGTTAAAACCAGCGGTAGAAACCGGTTAAAACCGGCATGGCAAAAACTGGTTTCTGCCAGTAAGTGGCAAAAACTGGTAGAAACTAAGAAATAGTACTAAATAAGAACTTTACTCAGCAATGATTCGTAATTCACACTTACATTTGATATTAAACCATTGAGCTAAAAATTAAAACATAAGATTGTGAATGTTATTCAAAGTATCAAAACGTTTAAAAATGATCATATAAATACATACCTTGCTTATTTAAAACGCTAATTTTCATTCACTTGAAAAACAGAAACTTTCACAACAATAACCTGATACTGTACAAGTTTAATTATTAATATTATTGTTTAAGTTGAATTTCTATTTCTTTTAAAAATAAATTTACAAAAAATTCTGATTTAATAAATTACTTTTAAGATTATTTTTAAATAAATAACATAATGCAATTTCTTGTGAAAATATATAAGTAAATAACTGAAGCACAAAAAAAACAAAGAAAATTTAATGAAATATCTTGTGCAATTATTTTACAATATTGAAGAAACAAATTACCACTCAAATATACTATTAGTATTTTTTCCACAAAGCATACCATAACATAGGACTAATTTTGCTAATCTTTATGCCCCCAGATTATTTCTTAATTTGTTGAGTATAAAATATTGAGTTGTATAAAATAATTGTTTAAACATAAATTACATATGCATATGTAACAAAAAAAAAAAAAAAAAAAAAAAAAAAAAAAAAAAAAAAAAAAAATCTGTTACATTACTCAATTTTTCAAAAATCAAATTTTTATTAATTAAAACTATCCACAATATTTTATTTGTGTGCATATATTTATTCTGAATTATTTAAGTATTAATTATTTAAGGATGAACTACTTAATAAATTTAATATTACTAAAAAAAATCAGAGATTATGTCACATAATGTCTTTATGCCAGTTGTTGCCAGTTTCTGCCGGTTAGAACCGGTTATAACCACTTTCTGCCACTGGCACGGCAGAAACCACTTTCTGCCGGCAAAAACCCAACCCTGTGCATATTTGAAAATTTATTTAGCTTTTTACATTTCCTATAAGTGAAAATGTTCCTAAATCTTCAGATAAACTTGATTTTTGCAGCGGAAAAAATATCATGGTTATCCAAGAATTTTATCTTACAAGCAAAATATACTAGTTAAAACAAAAATTAATATTTATTTAAAAGGTTAATGTATATTAATGAAATAATAATAATAAAAAGTTAATAAGAATTCTAACTTTCTTTTTTTTCAATATAAATTATAATAAGTTATTTTGTCTTACATTTATTCATTGGCCGATAATATATTTTATGTTAATAAATAAATTTAAAAATGACGCCTTTCATTGCATTTTTTTTTCTTTTGATAATTACAATTTTAATGTGTCATGTGACGTGGAAGCTTAACCATGGGTGTAAGTATGTCGTAAAGTAAAAAAAGGTCGAGAAACACTGCTATAGATTGCCGAACTCTGCTGACGTAGACTCAGCAATGTTAAGTTTGACGTATCCTTACGTGATAGATTCAGCTTTTACAGATGTTTTCGAGCTGTTCTCCCTTTTAGTTGCGTGACGTCCCAAACACTTAACGATCTCATTTTTAGTCTGGCTTACCATGTTCCGTTCTGTGTTCAGGCTCTCTCTACTAAAACGCACAGCTTGAACTGCTGCTTTCAAGTTATTGTAATACAATTTAATACAAGCGTGTTCTTTAAAACACTTTGTTTTTACAAATTTTAGTTACATAGCAATTAATTTTATTATTATTTCTGGCTATGTATTTAATTTTAAGGTATTTAGTAAAGATATAATGTTAATGTGCATTATAAAATTGTTAGAAAGAAAAAAGAAAAAAAAAAGGGAAAAGAATAAATTTAATCACTGTAATAATGTAGATATAAATGAAAATTAAGAAATTTGCTCCAGTTACGAGTAATCAGTTGACTTTTTTTTTTTCCTTTTTCGATTTTGGTTTCAGATTTACTTTATTTTATTATTATTTTTTTATTACTTCAATTTTTGGAACCGATTTGAGCCGGTTCTGAAATTGAAACTATCCTAATATTAAAAGAAATAACCAAAATCGAAAAATTAAAAACTCTTTTTGAATGAGTATTGTGGGCTCTTAAATGTCCTAATAGTTTTTTTTTTTTTTTTTTTTTTTTTTAGTTTATTTTAAAATGCAAGATGATTTGAATTGAAACTAAGATAACAAACAATTTAGCTGATCATATAACTACTGATTTATATTACCTATTTGTTAGTAACAGGGTCCATTTTCAAAAATGTTTGAAATATCTGATATTTTGACACATATATGACATATTTTCAATATATATAAAATATTTGCAACAATATGCATTATACACAATACTATGGAATTCAGTATAAAGTATCAAGAAAATTTTATGTTTTATAAAACAAAATTATAAATAAAAAGTAGTTTTTTTAATTAAAAATTTTAACATAAATGTAAGCTTGTCTTCTGTTTTATTCCCCAAGATGTTGTAGAGTTTAAGGAGCTGTCCATATTTTGTAAGGGGATGTCACACTGTTTTTTTTTTTTTTTTTTTCAACATTTTTGACCCCACCTTCTCTCTTTGTCACATTTCATCATGCCTCCTTCCTCTCCTTGTCTTATGTCCAACCTTATTACATAAACATATACTTGTAGTTCAGAAACAAATTATTACATTATAGATCATATTTGAAAAAAATAAAAAAATAAAAAAAAAAATTAAAAACTTAAACTATGTATTTTAATGTCATTTTGTGAGGTTGGTTGGTTGATTTTTGACGTCCGATTATCTACGCTAGGGATATAGGACCAGGGGGGAGTGCCCTTCGTGGGGGTCTTTCTAAGGGAACCTAACCCGTATTTACGCAAGGTTCGAAGAAAACCACGAAAACTCCGAACGGTTAGGCCGACAGCCGCGATTGTGTTCGAACCCAGCACCTGCCGTCTACCAGTTGAGAGGTCCTTACCTCTTGGCCACTGGTGGGGCCCTCATTTTGTGACGATAGCAATTAAGATGATTCCTGTATCTGTTTTGTGAGAAATTAGATTAAGGTTTACAGGAAAAAAAAAATAATAATAAAATAAAATAAAAATGTACAGTCACAGCAAAAATAATCTTGACACTTGCGATTTTAGACGTTTTGTTAAATATTTAAAAATATACATGACGAATAACTCCGAAACTCCAGATATATAAACAAAATAGTACTAGTTCATATATTTTCGCGAAGATTTTTTTCCTGAAATCCCAGAGGAGACCGTCAACAAATTGAAAAAGAACGAAGATCTTTTGGATAACCCTGTCAAAACTAATGTAGCAAAAGCGTTCAAACTGCAAATTGTGATTAAATGGCTTGTAGTAGTAAACTATGTTCATTTTTATGAATATAGCATATATACTCGTAGAGAAATTAAGGTTTTTATAAAAACGGTCGCAAATTTCGCAAAGTTTTTTGCTTATAATTTGCACAGTCCTTCATAAAAAACAATGTTCTTTACAGAAAATATGATCAGCAACATTGTACATAACACCCTGCAATCAAAATTAAAAAATATTAATAATTGCATGAAAAATGAATAGGTTTACTAAGTAAGGTTTCAGTGCGCATGCGTGATCTCAATTAAATATAATTTGCATAATATGTTAGCTAAATCTATAGAACAACTTTTGTGAAAGACTCAAAAACAGTGGCGCCGACTTCCGGGTCTGCGGGTCTGCCACGCAGACCCTGAAAAAAATCTGCAGACCTTGCAATATCTCGGCAGACCCTGCAAAATGCAACCATGAGACTCGTGATTTTTCATGTTTTTTTTCACTTTTCAATTTTTTGCTGGAAGTGATTTGACGGGGGTGATTCGTTCCGGAATTTTAAAAAATCGGTCATCAATCAGAAAATTTGTAGATAAGATGGCGAAAAAAACTAAAATTTTGTCAAAAGATCGCGTAATAAACGGGAACCGAAGAATAATGGGCGCGAGGGAGGGTGTCAATTTCGTCGAAAGATCGTGGAAAAAAGCCAATTTCATCAACGAATCGTGAATAAACGTCAATTTTGTGAAAGGATAGTGGAAAAAACATGAAAATCGTTAAAAGATCGTGGAAATTTTCGTCATTAAATAGCATGGAAAACGCGCATTCTGTTAAAGAATAACAGAAAACATGCAAATTTCTTTCTAAGATAGTAGAGGGAAATGCAAATTCTGTCAAAGAATCGAGAGAAATACATGAATTTTCGCAAAAGATCGTAGAAAAATAAAAATTTCTCAAATAATAGCGAGAAAAAATAGATTCTTTCAAAGAATCGCTGGAAAAATGCAAATTCTGTTGGAAAATTGCGAATTTTGACAAAAGACGCGAATTTCGTCAAACAATAGTGAAGAAAAAGAAAATTATGTCAAAGAATCGTAGGGAAAAACGCGAATTTCGGTAAAAGATTGAGATGGAAAATGCAAATTTTAACAAGAGATCGCGAAAAAAACGCAAATTCCGTCAAAAAATCACGGAAAAAATGCGAAATTTGGTAAAAAAAATCTTAAAAAATCGCGAATTTTGTCAAAAAACTGCAGGCAAAACACAAAGAATAGCGGAAAAACTCGAATTTTATTCAAAAACAGCAGAGAAAAAGCAATTTTTCTGTCAAAGAATCATGGACAAAATCGACTAAAAAACTGGCGGAAAATACAAATTTCGGGAAAATATCGGGAAAAAAGCAAATTTCAGCAAAAGGTCGTGGAAAAATTCAAAATTTGGCAAAAGATCATGGACAAAGACTCGAATTTCATCAAAAATAGGAGGAAAACGCAAAGAATCGCGTTAAAAAGTCAAATTTCGTTCAAAGATAGCAGGGAAAAAACAAAATCATACCTGCCAACATGTCAATTAATCTGTCTTTAAAATTGTCTTTAAAATTTTCATGGTGTATTCTTACATGCTTAAAAATGCATAACATATGCATATGCAATGCAAAAAGTAATATTTTTTTAACAATATTTTCTATGCTACTTTTATATTTATTTTTCTACTTAACATTTTGAAAAATAAAAACATGTGGTTACACAAGAAAATGTTTTTCCAATTACATACTTTGGGAACGTGTTTCCAAAAACCTGTCCTGCTTGATGATCTGTGATAGATAATGGCAGATTAAATTCTCAGCAAATTTCCTGAAAGATTACAGCAGTTGAGGGAGTGGGAGGGAGAGTATATCTATACCAGCATTAATTATGCTTTATTACTGGTTATCTTTGATGAAATGCACATTTTTCAGCGATCTTTTGACAAAATGTGTATTTTCCCCGTACTTCTTTAACAAAATTCAATGTTTTCCGTGACCCTTTCACGAAACTTGCGCATTCTTTTTACGAAATCGGCGTTTTATCCGAGATCTTCAGACGAAATCGGCGGTTTTTCTGCGATTTTTTGACGAAGTCGGCGTTTTCTCGTGATTTTTTGATGAAGTCGGCGTTTTCTTCCACGATCTTTTGACAAAGTTGTATTTTTATGTGACATTTTCTTGAAAACAGCGTTTTATCTCTGCGATCTTTTGACGAAATCTGCATTTTTTCCATGATCTTTTAATGAAATCGGCGTTTTTTCAATGATCTTCTGACAAAATATTTTAAAGCGATCTTTTATCGAAAACAGCGTTTTTCCCTCGATCTTTTGACGGAATCGGTGTTATATCCGCAATCTTTAGACGAAATCGCTATTTTTCTGCGGTCTTCGGACGAAATTAGCGTTTTATCTGCGATATTTTGATGAAATCGCCGTTTTTTCCGTGATCCGCACAGGAAATTCGTGTTTTTCAGCGATCTTTTAGAAAAGTACGTTGATAAAAACACTGACGAAAGCGTCGTTTTTCCACGCAATACTGACGAAATGTGCGCTTTTTCGGCGATCTTTTCACAAAATATGCATTTCTCTGCGATCATTTTTTTCCGCGCGCAAAACCGTACAATCCATACAACCGTACACTTAGAAAAAAATCCGTACATTTTACGGCGAAATCGTTCAAGTTGGCAACTATGCAAATTCAATTAAAGAATCGTGGGAAAAACGCTAATTTCAGGTAAACACTGCAGGGAAAACGTTAATTTCGGCAAAAGATCGCGGGAAAAATGCTAATTGCAGCAAAAGATCGCGGAAAAATGTTAATTTTGGCGGAAGATCGCGAAAAAATGCATATTTCGGCGAAAAATCGCGAGAAAAATGCAAATTTCGGCAAAAAAAAAAAAAAAAAAAAAAAAAAAAAAAAAAAAAACTCGAGAAAATACGTTTTTATCTTGCCATATTTATTAACTGATGTTTTAAGTAAAGTATATGAACATGTGTTTGGACAACTAGCAAAGAAAACATTCAATCAGAATTATGGACTTAATATAGAAACTTTTAGTTTAAAATTACTTATAGTATTTGCATAAATTATTGATTTCCTCCCCCCCCCCCCTTGAAATAAAGCAATATTTGAAAAGTATATTTTTTTTCTTTCTTTTCTTTCTTTATTTTTTAAATAAAATAATCTTATTTAATATAGCACATGTTTAAACACAAGCTATTTTAAGTAATTTCTCATTTTCCCAGTTCATGCGCTTTTCCTAATTATTATTATTATTATTTTTTAATTATTATTATTATTATCTATCGCATGCCAAAAAATCTGTTTAAAATATCAATTAAAACCCTAGCCACCGTGCTTTTTTTTATTATTATTTGCAAAAATCAAATCAGTTGACCGTCACACATATATATGTATTGTGATCATGGCCACAGGACGGAATTCTGACTTTTGAAAATTCCCGAGGATGGAAAACTGAATGAGATTCTCCCCCCCCCCCCCCCCCCCAACAACTGTCTTTTTGGCAGACCCAGCTTTGGGACCAAAGTTGGCTCCTATGCTCAAAAACATAGCTTGAAAATTCTGAAAATTATCGTCAATAGAATAACATCAAAGTCCGTTTTTTTTTTTTTTTTTTTTTTTCAAAATGAAACAAAAAGAAGAGGAGCTGTATCCAAATTTAGCAGTCGTGGAATATTGCGTAGACACTAATCAATGGAATATGGATAACTATACTACTTAACTATTTTATTTACATGCCTGAAGTTTCAGATTAATTCCTTGTGTATATTTCTAGATATTTAACAAAACGTCTAAAATCGCAAATGTTAAGATTTTTTTTTTTTTTTTTTTTTTTTTTTAAGGTGACACTGCACAGTAATAATAAAATATTAATATGAAAGAGCAATTGAAAACAGAAACATTGTACAATTTAATATATTTGACTTTAAATCTTATCGTTACTTTAGCAACATAAAATACTTTTTTTTTTTCTAAAGATATGTTTTTCGGAATCACCTGTGTCTGAAACATATGCAAAAGCGTCAAATAATAATAATGATAATAATAAGTTTTTAAAGCGATTACAAGATTTACTCTATACTACGTATGATGGATAAGTAAAAAGAATCCCGCGTACGTCATTTAAGTGTGCGAGAGGTATTATAAAAGAAAATTGATAAACATTTGCATAAAATTAAAAATAATTAAAATTTGCTCGCCTAAAAATATTTTTTAACCTTGAAAATAATACAAGTTGGAAAACTTATTTTTTCTACTTGTAATTTCTTTTTTGGTGTCTTCATTTTAGTTTTAATAACTGTTCAGGAACGAAACTTGGTATTCTTTTAACTAGCACTTTATCTTTCGTTACGGCCACCTGTATCATTTCCTATTTTGTGTTTTCAAAAACCGCGATAAAAAGAAAATTATAAAGTTTACATATGATTCTTGTGAAAATGTTTTTCAAATCTTTTTAATATCTGGGAAGTTTTTTTTTTTTTTTTGTTTGTCTAGGTATGCAATTTTACTCTAAATGTTTATTGTACTCAGTACGTTATAGTAATGCGAATCTTAATTTTAATTCTATTAAGCAAATACATACGAATAGTATAGACCGAACGCATTGGATTTTTTTCATTCCCTCCCCAAAGGGCTGCTTTTAAAAGGAGAATTAATTTTCTTATTTAGGTTTCTTATTTTTTTAAACTTTTTTTTTTTTTTTTTTTTTTTTTTTTTTTAATGCACAACTTTTAATTGGCTATTGAACTAGAAATTAAACATGTGAATATATAATTACGTTCTATTTCTAGTCATAGAATAGTAATTGTTGGGCCACCGAATATTCTGCTTTTCAAATACTTTTTCTATAAAAAAAAGTTTAAAGGTATTAAAATGTTACTTTTTAAGACAATTTTACATAATATTTAATAAAAGAAACTTACATTTTGATAAACAAGAGGTTTTTTTTTTTCATAAGAATATTTAGTATTGAAAAAAATCTGTCTTAAGTTATTTAAGAAGCACAATTATGACACTTTTTTAATTAATAAAATTTTTAATTTCATGGTTTCTTCTACGAATTAAAACAAACATTTTAAAACCAAAGAGAAATAATGAACAAAATGATCGAAGAAAAACTTTACAGTCTTTTAATTGTCCTTTTTAAATAACTCAAAGCAGATTTTTTTCAATATAAAGTACAAATACTTTCAACTTAATTCTGAATAAAGGAATATCTAGCTCATTGTTCTTTTCTTATGAATGATGGTATTTTCCATCCTTTCCATCATATCATATTTTACATAAATCAAAGCACGTGAGTTGAAAATATAGTTATGGTATCTTATTTAATGTTAATGCAACAAACGAAAACACAAGTTTGACCTAGATGAGATGAAGTACAATGTATTTCTGACTCAATAAGTTGATTATGATTATGGTTTCATGAACAAAAATTGCTTTGATAGCTATTATTATTCTCAAAAGTTTTTTTTTCTTGTTTAAGGACTTTTATTTGGGAAAAGCAAGAAACAGATTATTTACTAACCAAAATTTAGGAACTTGCATTTGCACATGGATCACCTGATAAATCACCATTTTAATCCTTCTCATGGTTAATTTTCTTAAGTTATAATTTACAAACAACAAATAAATAATGTAAAAACATTCTATTTTATTTATGATTTTCTTTCTAATTATTTTAAATATATTTGTAAATTGACATTTAAAAGTAGAAATTGTGAAAAGTTTTTAAAAATGTGTTTTGAAAGGTTTTATTAAGTATTGGATTCGGCCGAATACTTTGATATCCAGCCAAACCGAATATTCGGCAGGCCGAATAGTTTCATATTCATAGTATCATATTCATTCATTAAGCCGAATATTTCGCTTAACCGAATAGCTTGATATTCGGCCTAACCGAATATTCGATAAGTAAGCCGACTACCGTATAAGTACCGAATATACGGTGCATCCCTAGACAAAAGATTATTATGAGGAAAGAAACTATAATATGTATACATTTTATAGGAAATTGAAAAGGAAATTGTTCGGCTTATAAACAATAATTTCCGCAATTTTTATGCATTTATTCATTAAACACATTTCGTTAATGTGTTCATAAGATTTGCTTTTTAAGTGAGAAAAATAAAAATCCTTTTAAATATGAAGTATGTATTTTGTACCAAACTTTTCTTATGATAATGTTGAGTTTTAATTTTAGTGTAACAATTATTTCTATGTAAGAAGCTGTTTAAAAATGATATATTACTTTTGAAACAATTTTTAAATATTATGCATTTTTTGGAATCTGAATCAGGCGAGTCTCCCCCCCCTCCCCCCCCCCAAAAAAAGGATCATAATTATCCTCTTTTCCCAACCTTAAATCAAGGGAGGGGGGTGTATAAATAAAAAAGCGTTCTATTGTGCTTTACTACATCAAGCAGCATAACCCGAAATGGAAACCTGCACCATCTGAAAAATTTCGGCTTAGTTCAGGTATGTCCTGGATGGAACTATCTTACCTGGACTCGGTATAAAAACCTAGAATTTGGTCTGGGTTAAACTCATCCTAACGTATTCTTGAAGAAAGACTAACATACAGCTGTAATCAACAATAAAATAATACAGTACTGTGCACATATTTATGCAAAAATTAAAAACTTGGATTTTTATTTCCGTAAGGAATGCGATTTGGAATGAAAACCCTAATTATTACTTAGACATTTATAAACAGATGGAGATTTATTTCAAAATAAAGAATGCTCCATATTTTAAACTCTAAATTCCTATAAAAACTAGGTAAAAACAGAAATAACCGTTTCAAAGCAAATTGTCTTGTTTCAATTTATGTTATGAAGATAAGTTTGAAGATATTTTTTTTTTCATACTAAAATTGCACGAAATTCTGGAGTTTTTAATACAAACACCTATTTTTTAGCGCATTTATCTTTTTATGTAAATTATATCTTAAGATCTAATAGTTTATAGGAATTAAGGAGGATTAAAGATAAGAACTTGTAACTAGAAAGTCATTGGTCATCTTTGCAAAATATATAGTAATGCGGTTAGGTTTCTAAGCATAACTTAAAAACTACTAGACTGAATGTAATTACAGATTCACATATTCAAATCTTCTAGAAATCGATTTCTGTTTTAAAAAACATTATATGTTTACAAATAATATATATATATATATATATATATATATATATATATATATATATATATATATATTTAATAGAAAAAAAAATGTACATATAAATTTGTGATCTATGGATTTTTTAACTATGCTTATTCGATTCCTAGAAGTTTCAAAAATGAGTATCTAAAATTACAGCTCATTTCGCTTAGCAGCTTTTGAGCTATACTAACTACCCGATCTGTTTTGTTTTGAAGCTGAAATGATTAGCATTGGGAATTCCAAATTTTAACCCACCCCCCTTCTTCCATCTCTCAGTGAAATTCGTCTATCTAACCCAAAATTCTTCAGTCTATTAAATCTGTTTCGGATTCCATCTTTAGTAGTGTCGATCTGCCTTTGTAAATTTAAAGCTAAATCTAGTGGAAAATTATTAGTTCGCTGTCAAGTTAATATGCCTAAAGATATAAATTTGTAATTATTAATTTTTCCTCAAATTCAACTATTTGGGGGGGGGGGAAGAATTAGGGTGTGTTTGTGTGTGTGTGTGTGGGGAGGGGGGTAATATAAATATTTGTATTGGTACCAAAATTTTCTAGAGGGGAAAAAAAGCGAACAAATTTATTCAATATACGACCTGCTTACTCTTGAAAATACTTAAATAAAATAAAAAGCGGTTTTTGAAAGCATTAGTAGAATAGGTAATAATTATTTCGTATCTTTTTCAAGAGAAAACAAAACATGCGACTTGAAAAGAATATTAGCGGAAAAATTTCCCCTAATTCTTTGGTTGCAACAAAATGTTTTATAGGGAAAAAAAGTGCGCAGTTGCAACCTCCAGGAAAGTAAATGAACTAATAAAAATTCAAGGAAAAATGTGGAAAAATAAATATTAACAACGAATTTGAGTAGTACTAGTACTGCATTAAGAATTGTTTCGTCTCTAGAAAACCAAATTGGGTACAAATAAAGGAATAAGAATTCGCAAAAAGAAAGAGGGGGAGAAATATAATTTTCTCGATTATGAAATTTTCTAAATACGATAGTTTTATTTGGACTTAAACTAAATCCCCCCCCCCCTCTAAAAAAAAAAAAAAAAAAAAAAAAAAAAAAAAAAAAAAAAAAAAGCCTGGTAAATGAATAGATGTGCCAATATCTATTAGTCTTTTTTTCCCCTTAAAATAATTGATTTCTATTTGTACAGCCGAAATAAGTAAATAAATAAAAATAAACACTCCAAACTAATTCTACAACAAATCATTGCAGAAAAAAAAGTTATTGGTACCAAATGATTGAAAATAAAGTCTATTGATTGAAAATAAAGTTATTGGTACCAAATGATTGAAAATAAAGTCTATTTTTAAATAATGTTTATAAAATTTGTTTAGAAAGTCATCTAAATGTCAAAATGAACCAGATTTTTTTTTTTTCAACACAGTTATACCCATGTTTGGCACCATAAATAAATTTTACTCCCTTCAATTAGTTTAAATCTAAATGTTCATGAAATTCGTATAGTTTCCGAGAACGTAATTAATTTTTAAAAAAGATCACATTTTAGAGTATGTATCTAAATCGAAATTACGTACTCAATTGCTGAAATGCTTGGTTGGCAGGCGGCTTGAGACTTATGCTACGCCATAGGCGGCTTTGTCTCGAAGCTGAAATGCTACAAAATGACTATGTCACTTCTACACTATCTACCAAAAAGTATTTGTACACTTTCAGTTTTTGACATTTTGTCAAATATTTAAAAATATACTGGTCGGACTCTTCTGGAACTTCAGAAATATAAAGATTATGTTTCACTTTATATTTATTTACATTCATTTGTTAAGCGGGTAATTAGGGGGCCGGCAAAAAAACAAAGAATAATAGAAATATTTGGGATCGCCCTGTACATGAAAATGCACGAAACGACTTATCGCTTTAAAATACAAGTATATGAATACAGTAGAATATGTACACTAATTTTTGTGAGAATAGCATGTATATTTATGGCGATAGAGCGATTTTTTTGAAAAATTCAAAAAATTCTGGTATGTTTTTTGTTTATATCATAGAGGGTTTGTGACCTAATTTAACGCAAATTTCAGAAAAATTGGCAAAATCTATTAAAAAAAATATAGCGCAATTGGAATATAAATATATTTAATACTTTATGAAATATGAGTAGTTTTATGAAATAATTTTTATCTGCGCATGCGCGAACGATAAAAACAATTCTTTTACATCATTTAATAGTCAATTCTATGGAGTAACTTATAAAACAAATCCAATCAAATATCGTGAAAATTCAAAAAGATATCATTATTATAAGTAAGCTGTTTTTACATTGCTCTCTAAAAACGGCTGAATGATAAGGGATTCTCCACAAATTGACATTTTTTATTAACTGACTTTTAGGAAAAGTAGTACTATTTAATGAATACAATATTGCTGCTAATAAGTATCTTGACACCTGTGATAGAAAAGGAAAAGGGCTTTTATTCTTTTCCATCACAGATGTCAAGATACTTATTAACAGAAATATTGTATTAGATATTGTATACATTAAATACTAATTGTATACACTAAAACTACTCATATTTCATAAAATATTTAATATATTTATATTCCAATTGCGCTACATTTTTTCTACTGCATTTTGCCCAATTTTTCTGAAATTTGCGTTAAATTTGGTCAAAAACCCAGCATGATATAAACAAAAAACATACCAGAATTTTTTGAATTTTTAAAAAAAATCGCTCTATCACCATAAATATACATGCTATTCTCACAAAAATTAGTGTACATATTCTACTGTATTCATATATTTGTATTCTAAAGCGATAAGTCGTTTCGTGCATTTTCATGTGCAGGGCGATCCCAAATATTTCTATTATTCTTTGTTTTTTTGCCGGCCCCCTAATTACCCGCTTAACAAATGAATGTAAATAAATATAAAGTGAAACATAATCTTTATATTTCTGAAGTTCCAGAAGAATCCGACCAGTATATTTCTAAATATTTGACAAAATGTCAAAAACTGAAAGTGTACAAATACTTTTTGGTAGATAGTGTATTAATGTAATGATGTTTCTTGAACGATAAAATTGATATCTTGAATAATAAAATAAACAAACAAATGAAAAAAAAAATCTCATTATGATAATAATTTCAGAAGATATTATTGAAAATACGAAAATTTTAACATTTGAAGCTCTAAATTTTGAATGCTTATAATTCAAAAACTTATCATAAAAATAACTCGAAATTTCTTTCTAAGCGTAGTTTGAACCGAAGATTTAAAGTACTTCGTCAAAATTAAGTGTTGACATTGAAAAAAAAAAAGTTGTAGTAAAACCTGGTTTTAAGTTGTAGATGATCCCCTTAAGAAAATTTCATGTGCGTCATTTAACAATAAACTTTATTTCCAATCGTTTTTGGAGCTGTAATTTTTTCTACTATAATTAGTCGCAAAGTTAGTATTCAGGGTTTCAAGTGCTGCGTATTTTGCGCATATCTACGCCGAAATGCAATTGCTGCGTATACTGTGCCAAAAAAGCCTTTTGTCTTAAATTTGTGTCAAAACGTACGTAGTATCAAAATGAAATTTAACACGATTTCGTTGTTCCGAAAAACACAGGAAAAGTTTCATTTTTAACTTTTTCCGCACCGCTAATTTCATTTTAAAAATTAAAAATCGCGGTTGAAAAAAAATCTCGAAAAACAGGCAAATTTGGTTAAAAGATCGCAAAAAAACTCGCGAATTTTGCCACAAGATCACGAAAAGCTTGCGAATATCATCAAAAGACCGCTAAAACACCTAAATTTTGTCAAAATCGAGAAAAACAAGCGAAATTTTATCAAAAGATAACGAAAAACATGCCATGTTCATCAAAGAACCGCGAAAAGCATATCAGGTTCGTCAAAGGACCGTGAAAAAAATGAGTGAATTTTGATAAAAACGAAAAAAACGTTGTCAATAGATCAGGAAAAACGCGAATTTCGTGAAAAGATCGCGAAAAACCCCTAGAGAAAAAACTTTTGTGAAACTCGCGAAATCATAGCTTGAAAATTCTGAAAATAATCGTCAAAAGAATAAATTGAAAATCTGTTATTCCCAAATTGAAGCAAAAACAAGAGGGGTTGTATCTATATATTCATTGATTAGTGTCAATATAGAAAACACAATATGGGACGTACTACTACATTTGGATGAAATACCTCGGTTTTTTTTCCCTTCATTTTGGGAACGACGTATTTTACGCTTTTTCTGTAGACAATTACTTTCAGAATTATCACGCTTTGATTTTGAGACTTTCACAAAAGTTGCTCTATACATTTAGCTAGTATAATATGCAAATGAAATTTTGATATCGTTGACGCATGCGCAGTGAAAAATTATTTAGTAAACTTACTCATTTTTCATACCATTTTTATTATTTTTCAATTCTAATTACAGGGTATTGTGTGCAATATTATTTGTCATATTTTCAGAAAAGAATATTACTTTATATTAAGAACTGTGCAAATTATAAGCAAAAAATTTGGTAAAATTTGGGACCATTTTTATAAAAAACCTTAATTTCTCTACGAGTATACATGCTATTCGCATAAAAATGAACACAGTTTATTACAATAAGCCACTTAATCATAATCTAGAGTTTGGGCGCTTTTGTTGCATTAGTTTTGACAGGGTTATCCAAAAGAGTTCATTCTATTTTAATTTGTTGACGGTCCCCTATGGAGTTCGGGAAAAAATTTTCACGGAAATGTATGACTTGTACTATTATATTTATACACTAAGAGTGTCGGGATAATTCCTCATGCATTTTTCTAGATTGTCTATAATCGCAAGTGGGCCCTCATTAATGGCTTATAGTGTAGCATATACAATATGGCACGTACTACTTACTATATTTGGATATAACCCTTCATCTTTTTTCTTCCTTTTAGGAACAATAGATTTTGAGCTTGTTCTATCGATAATAATTTAGAGAATTTTCAAGCTATGTTTTTGAGACTTTCACAAAATTTATTCCATGCATTTAGTCAACACATTATGCTCATTATATTTTGATTACCTGCGCAATGAAATATTATTTAGTAAACCTGCTCATTTTTCATAAAAAAAATTATTATTTTTTAATTCGGATTACAAGGTCTTGTGTATGATGTTGTTTAAGATATTTTTTGAAAATAACATTTTTTATATTAAGAACTCTGTAAATTATAAGCAAAAAACTTGGCAAAATTTGGGACTGTTTTTATGAAAATTTTGATTTTTCCACGAGTATATACGCTATTCTCATAAAAACGAATACATTTTATTACAATAAGCCATTTAATCATAATCTACAGTTTGAACGCTTTTGCTGCATTAGATTTGAGAGGATTATTCAGAAGATATTCGTTTTTTTTTTAATTTGTTGATGGACCCCTATGCTGTTTCGGAAAAAAACATCTTCGCTGAAATGTATGACCTGTACTATTTTGTTTTAACACTTAGAGTTTCATAATAATTCTTCATGTATTTTTCTAGATATTTAACAAAACGTATAAAATCTCAAGTGACCGATCACCTTTTTCCATATAGTATATGTACGGTTTATGCTTTTTAATCCCTTCTTGCTTGTTCGTCCTTCTTTCACTTCCATAAAATAGCTCGGATCACAAAGTAATTTTAATATGTTGTGGGGATTAGCAACAATTTTATTTAAGATTAGGTTTATCACTGATAGTTTTCAAGAATCAGGTTGTGGCATTTAAATAAATTATTCATGTTTTCTTTTTCTTTGTTTAAAAGTGCATTTTAATATTGTTGTATTTTTTAAATTAATTGACATCGTACATAAATTAGAGCTAATTTCGTTGTAAAATGCCTCACTGTTAGTTCCATTTCCAGATATGTATGGTTATTTGGAGTTTTGAGACATTTTCTGTGCATGTAATTTGAATATTTTCGATTTTCTTAACACTGTTCGAATTAAAATTCATTATTCGAATTAAAATTCACAATTCATTCCTTTCAGCGATATTCTTAGCGTATTTGTTTCAACAGAATATTAGAATATCAAAGGAGTGTTCTGTTGAAATTTTAGAGAAACCAACCTAATCACCATTGAGATAATTCTTAGTAACCACAGTAGAATTTATTTAAAAGTTCAAAAAACAGCTCGAATCTATTAACATAATGATTCTTTTAAGCATCGCTTCAGTTATTACTAAACACATCACTGCAATTACACTTTTTTATAAGCTAGAAATTTTAATATGGTATTCAGTTTTTCTCGGGAAACTCTTTATAGATTAACTAAATGCTCTTAATTATATAATATTGTTTAAGCTACATATGTAAATAAATTATTTAGGAGATAATTAATTTTCATTTTCATTATTAAGATTTTTGTCATACATTCTGTTCGTCTTTTAGCTGGTTTTTTTTTTTTTTTTTTTTTTTTAATAATCGAATTCTAGTGATTTACTTGAAAAATATATGCAGTAGTAAGTAGCAAAGTAGCCTGTTTAAGCAAAACAAATCTGTGCTATTCAACTTGGTTTAGTTTGTCCATAATCTTAACAGGTTTGGCATAATCTATGCGTAACGATTTAATTCTCTTCTTTTGTATGTTGATTGCATGGATTCACTTAATTTATCTATTCTATACATTTTACTCCATTCAAGAAATTTTCCGCTGATAGCTTGCTGGAATTAAAAAAAAAAAAAATCCATCATCGTAGTATGTAAAACTACATGCCGTACAAGGAATCTATTAATAACTTCTTGCAAAATAAGATTACTCATTTCCTGAATGTAATTCCAAAGATGTCAAAATCTCCATCGATCGAAAGTGCCCGAACTAAAACATCTTCATTCTGTGAGCGTCTTTTTCGTTTTTCAACTGGCATAACCATGGTGAAACGTAGCGTTATTTAGCTGCGTTAATGTATTATAATGTGGCCTACTTTTATTATTTCTATTATTCTCGCTAGATTTATTTTTTAACGCTTTTTTGCCTGTGCCCTCTTGACGGCAGACATGCTTTTTCCACTTCCGCGCCTCATCTTTATTTCGTTAGGGGAGAAAATGCTTTTTTTCCGGAAATCAGCTGAGATATGTGTATTCTATTCAATTAGCATAACACGCGATCTTTTAAAATGCAACATAAGTACTGAATAGTGTTGTACAAATGAAATTTGTCGCTAGAATTAAAACAAGTAAGAAAAATCATGCATTAAGCATTGATTGTGAAACCCTTTCCAACACTTCCTGAAATCTTTAATAAAGCTTCGTTATTCAGTGAAATAATGTTACTGTCTATAACCAAATATGTATTCCAATACTTTTACACAGCCCTTTATTCATCTGTCGGTTGATATATATACTATATAATGAGGTAGTTTAGCAAGAAAATGCCTAGCAGGTTGAAATTTCTCTTTCAGCAATTTACTGGATGGGAACATAATTGAATATTTTTGTTCAGTCCTGTAGTTTACCTAGTACCTTTATTACACGCCAGTATTCAGCTAAAATTTTAAACTAAAATATTCTTAAAACTACTGAAATAACATTCTCAGAAATTATCGTAAATAGGCGCCCATGTACCTGATTCTTTGTGTGGCCCTGTATATCATTTTATGTATATTCTACAAGCATTTCTTAGTAAACAGAATGCAGTGAGTGTAAAAATACATAACTTATTTAAAATACACCTTTAAGTAATTTACGTTCATATTTATTAGTCTCTACGAGCTCTTTTGTGTAGCCCTGCGAATCAATTATAACATTTATACGCATCATATAATATGCATAGATTTAGGGAAACTTAAAAGCGCATAGCATAATTAAAATACATTTCATCCATCCATCAGCCATTATCGAATACATATATAGTACTTCGGAAAGTATATACTATTTGAAATCTTTTGTGTGTCCTTATAAATGCTATGCACTTCGTTTTCTGCATGACTATATCGTATAACTTATATTAAGCCTCAGCGATGTATGTCAATTTTATTAGTCATAAAATAGTTTAATATAATTAAAATATGTCGCACATAATTCCCCTTTTATTATTATGCAATGGAATTATTTTTTGAGGCTCTGTAAATGAATAATAACTAATTTTTTTACCTTATACTTTGTGGAATGCATATTTTAGTGCTCTTCGTAAATGCTCATAAATTTTAATATGTTTGACAGTGTAACATCTTCAAAATTCATTTGAAGCGATTTCTTTTTATAGGCCGTAATGTAACGGTAAACTTTTGACTGTCCCTGTAAATAAATTAATCATGCTAGAAACTTCATTTGAAATAGGGTTTGTGCTGGGGTAAAAGTCAATAACGTCCAAAAATTTTATGGCAATCCGAGTATAATTAGGAGAGTGTGAGAGCGGACAGACAAACCGAAAGGATAAACACTTTTCAACTTTGTTGGAAAGTGTTAATAAAAAGGAATATCAGCAATATCATTTTTAAAAGATAATTAGTAAAATTAAAAGCTAGTTTGTTTTAACTAGTTAAGGGAGATTACAGAGAGATGGAACATCTACGATAATTTTTAAAACATTTTTTTTTTTAATTTATGATTTTTTCTAATTGAAATAATCGTTACACTATACTTGCTGCTATAAATGTTTTTAGATGCAAGCAACTATGAGTTTGTGACAAAACGACTATTTTACAGTATCAAAAGTTAGTAACTCTCAGATTTTTTATTTTCAATGTCTTTCTTTGTTGCTAACTTAATTGCTTTTAATCTCAGCAATATGCCTTTTATAAATGAATAGTTAAGTTTAATCTAAAAGCCACATGCTTTTTGTAAAAATCTAATATTTTTAATGTTGTTCCAAGGGAAGGATGGGACACTATGATTCAGAGAGGTATGAAGTATGTCTCATCTTTCGCAGTTTTTATCTCTATCCAGATAATTATGGTTAATTATATATAATCTTTCGTATTTTGTATTTATAAGACTATCTTTTTTAGAACTGAATAGTGTAGCAAGTAAAACTTATTTTACAAGTTAAAATAATTAAAAAAATAAATCACTGCATTTTTTTTTCTTACTCATGCAATATTTATAAATAACAACCATTAGTATTAAATATTTATATTTATTCTTATAATATCAATTTTCTTATTTAAATATATATGTATATTATTGTCTTGAAATATTCATTGAATGCGAACTGTAAACTTTTGTCTTTACATGGCAATACACTATTTATGAGGAGGAATGAAAAAAGAAATTTCATCTTCATGAAAAAATCTGACTGTTCCATCATTGATAAATATGACATATTGCAAAGCTGCATCCACCAAAATTAATTGGCAGCACTAGTCGGGCACAAACATATTTTTCATTTGATTTGGATTTTACAAAGTATAATAATATAAAATAAAATAAATGTTGTGATTTACAGTAAAGCTTGGGAATTTAAATGCCACACTGTCTTTACCAATTTTCCACCACATTTTAGAAAATTAAATATGAATTTTTATTTTAAATAAAGCCTCGTCTTTCTTTCACATTAAAGAGGGATGGGATATTTTTCTTGCTAATATAATAGACTTATTAATCTAAAATTTTTATTATTATCAACAAGTTTGTAATTTTTAGTATGTTAAAATTAGGGATGGGACGAATAGTGATTTGAACCGAATAGCCGAATACCGAATACTCGGGCGCCCCACCAGTGGCCGAGAGGTTCTGACCTCTCAACTGGTAGACGGCAGGTGCTGGGTTCGAACCCAATCGCGGCCGTCGGCCTAACCGTTCGGAGTTTTCGTGGTTTTCTTCGAACCTTGCGTAAATACGGGTTAGGTTCCTTTAGAAAGACTCCCACGAAGGGCACTCAACCTAGGTCCTATATCCCTAGAGTAGATAATCGGACGACAAAAACAAATCAAACCGAATACTCGGCCAAATTTTAGACCGATTACTGGCCAATTAATTTTGGTGGATGCAGCTTTGCAATATGTCATATTTATCAATGATGGAACAGTCAAATTTTTTCATGAAGTTGAAATTTCTTTTTTCATTCCTCCTCATAAATAGTGTATTGCCATGTAAAGACAAAAGTTTACAGTTCGCATTCAATGAATATTTCAAGACAATAATATACATATATATTTAAATAAGAAAATTGATATTATAAGAATAAGTATAAGTATTTAATATTAATGGTTGTTATTTATAAATATTGCATGAGTAAGAAAAAAAAAATGCAGTGATTTATTTTAACACATAACACAAAAACATGATACAAAACCGTGCATAACACAAAAACATGATCTTTTTTATTTTTCTCATTTATTTTTTTACCAAAATCAAAACTGTTATAAATTTACTTTGTTTTTGATAGTACTAATTTATACTATGAAGAAATTTTCTGAAAGTTTAAAATTAAGAGTATTATCAGCGAATCTTTTCATGTCCCGTGCATAACAATTATTTTCCTAAAAATCTGGAAAGTCAAAAACTCCACGCGCATTTACAACTGTAGGTGGCTGAATTAATTTAATCACTTTGCTGATATTATAGAAGACTTTATCTTCTCTTTTCCACACTGTAAGCCTTTTCCATAGCAGAAACTTCAATATTGTTACAAATAACTCGTGTCACTTCTCCATCGTATAAACATTTATCATACTTCACAATAACCCAGTTTCCTATAGAAACATTTACTGTATTATTTGGTGTGATATCAAGATTTTGTTTTATTGGTGTTATTGCATTAGCGAAAAATTCTAAACCAGAAGAAGGTGAACACTTTATACCATGCATTTTTGAAATTCCTGATATTCCTTTTGCATTACACCACATACTGTTATCTCTATTAATATCTTTATTTAAAATTAACATAACTGTTGTAGATGGCATAGCCTTTTTTACAACATTTGCAAAATCTTCTGCAGACTGCACAATTGGGGCAGTTGATTTTTTTGACATGACAGCATTTCGTACCAAACATTTTGCCTTGCCACCAATTCCATCCACTACGCCTTTTCCGTGCGAAGTTGCAAAATATTTTCAGTGGAAAGTTTTTTTAAATTTAGAGCTGAGTTCTTGTAGTAGTAAGGTCATGAATCGATTTTTAAACTCGGATGAAGGGCCATCTGTCCATATAATCTCTTCAAAATAATGATTTTCTCTTGCATTTGGCTGAATTTTCTCATAAATTTTTTCAATAAAGGCTCTCACAGTATTTTTCTCCTTCTCAGATGTATCAGAACATATTAAGTAAGTATCACATTTTCCATGTGCAAAAATTGCAGCTGTAAATAGAGTTATGCTTTTTCGTGACCAAAGTGCACTTTGGACTTCATCCTGGTATGAGCAACTATAGTTCATAGCAAAATCCATCTGTAAGATCCTTGATTCAGGAGAATTTTTTTCTCTTTGAAATTCTTGAAATCGGATTCTTTTAGTGTTTATGTGAGAACTGATTGCTGAAAATTTGTCCTGCATACAATCTAAAACTTCCCCAATGCACGTCTCTTTTACTTGGCAATTTACTTTTGCGTCTTCATTTTTTTCCCATTTTTTCCAATAAACATGACTAGAAAGATCTTCAATGCATTTTAAATTTTGTCCTTTGCAGCAAACTTCACAAATTCCCTGCCAACATTTAGAGTTAATAGAATCATCACACAGGGTTTCTTCCCAAAATAATTTTGAATCATATGGAATTTTTAATGCTTTTAGCATGAAAATGATAAATCAATCAATTTTTCATGAATCATGTGATGGCCACATAATTAAAAATATTAGTAACAATAATAAAATAAAATGAAATGGATAACATTTATCCTTCAAAATGCTATCTGAATTATGTCAAGTAATATATAGTAATTTTTATTCCATTAGGAATGTAATTAACATATTAATTTCTTAAGTCTTTCTGATGAAATAAAGTAAGATTCAGACATGTCCCGTGCATAACACAAATTAAATAAATTTTAAATTTTACTAAATAATGATTTTGAAAAAAAAAATGGCGTAATAGGTTTCAGTCACTATTCAGCTGTTAGGAAAAAAAATAAAATGGCAATATACAAGTTCTAACTTCACAGAGTTTATGACATATATAAGTCAAGGTAGAATTTTTCTTTTTTTCTTAGTCCCGTGCATAACAAGCATATTAAATAAGTTTTTGAGTATTTAAATTCTAATTATTGTTTTGTTTTCTATCTAAAATTTGAAAATAAGCTCTTCTGTTGAATTCAAATGCTAAAAGAAATTAATACATATCTTATTTCACTATTTTTACGTACTTCAAAGGTCTGCAAATGTCCCGTGCATAACAGGAGAATGGCCCAGTAAGTCAGGATGGTAAGATATTTCCATTAAAATATGAAGAATCTACTTCACTTTTACTATCAAATGATACTTTTTACTCTTTCTTCCATCCTAAATAATAATATTCTTAATCTTTCTCTCTCAGAACTCACGAAGAGATATTTTCTGAAATAACTTTTAATGAAGGAAATTTGATCATTTTGAGTTTGGGTCCCTAATGATAAGCAAATTCATAAGAATGAGACTGTTCTGAAATCAGTTGCCAAGCTTTAAATTACAAAAGGTTAAGCAAAAGGTCATACTTAAAGTAGAATGCATATGCTAACAAGATGTTTGACATTTGAATCGGTGGATACAATATTTCACTTATTTACATATTTAAGTCATTAATTATGCAAATAATTATTTAAAAGTGGAAATTATAGAATAAAAAAATTGTGTATATTTTGTTCAGTATATGTGTTAGTTATGTGTTTATTTTGTCCAGTATTTAGAATTTATTTTTAAATATTTATAAAACCATCTGCATAAAGCAAGTTGTGCCATCTAATGCGTATCTAGTTTAACATCAGTTCTGTTTTCAAATGTACCGTTGTATTTGGGATAGTGATATTTGATAGTTAATTTTGAAAAATATACCTAGTGAATGAATTTTTTCATTTCTTACTTTATAGAAAATGAGTTATGAATTTCATAAGAGCCTTTTTAGGTGCGTTCGTAATTATGTAAATACGTAGCACTTAATGTTGTCGTTCAGTCAGTCCGTCTGTCTGTCCGTCCGCATATAACAATGCAAAAACTATCCAACCGAATCGTTTGAAATTTAAAATATATAATTATTACATAATTTTGTCGAGTCATTTCAAATTTTGTGAAAATCGGACGGATAGATCAATTACAGGGACATTCAAAAGGATTCGGTTACATTACGTCAATGGGGAAAAAAGTTTCAAATGCATTTTAATTGTTTGAAATTTAAAATGTATATTTATTACATAATTTTGTCGAGTCATTTCAAATGTTATGAAAATCGGATGCATAGATCAGTTACAGGGACAATCAAAGGTATTCCGTTACATTACAATCAATGGGGAAAAAAAGTTTCGAATGCATTTTAATCGTTTGAAATTTAAAACGTTTAATTATTACATAATTTTGTCGAGTCATTTCAAATGTTATGAAAATCGGATGCATAGATCAATTATAGGGACAATCAGAAGTATTCGGTTACATTACGATCAATGGGAAAAAATGTTTCAAATGCATTTTAATGGTGTTGCACTCATTTGAACATAATATAATTGACATGAATCTATTATGTATGTACTAAAATCTACATTCTGTACAATCTGGGATGCAGAGAATATTTATTATTAAATTACAGGGCCATACAAATGTATTCCACTAAATAATGTTATAGGGGGAAACATTGTTTGGGGCGTGTTTTAATTATATTAAACTACATATTTTATGAATAAGATATACGTTAATGAAGTATAATAAAAATTACTCCCTGCATATTTACAGGAGCACAAAGATTTCGACCACTGTACTGTATTCAAAGTACGCTCTACTATATCAGCAAGATCTGAATATTTTAAAACTTATAGTACGAACGCACCTCATTTGCTACGCTTCACGTGCAATTTCCAACTTGCTTATATGTACATGGAATTTGCAGACATTAATAAATATTTGAGTGTTTTAGAATAAGGCAGTGTTTTTTTTTTTTTTTTCTCTAAGTGTTTTTATATCTTGAATTGTAATATATATCATTCTCTAATGAAGACATTTCCCGTACAATTAAATATCCAACTTGGAGAGCATTTTCTAAAATATCGCTAACTTTTAAAGGAAATACAGAAAAGCTGTATATTTTATAGTAACTGAATAACTGTATATTTTGTAAGTAAGAATGAGAATGACTTCATGAATGAAGTAATCAATTTGGATTAGAGAAAAAAAAATTGCAAGAAATGAAATTCTTTAAATCCTAAATTTTTTTCGCAAGATATGTTTCACTATTCGGCCAGATTTTAGCAATATTCGGCGAGATATCTCTAAATATTCGGCTACAGGTATTCGGCCGAAGCATTCTGTCAACAAGCCTTCAATATTCGGCCAACCGAATATTCGGCGAATAGGCCGAATACCGAATAGTGGCCGAATATTCGTCCCATCTCTAGTTAAAATGTTTGATGATGTTATTCTGAAAATCTCTATTTGGTACTACTAACGAATCATAATTAGTAAAAAATATACATTTTTTAATTGTCCCATCCCTCTTATTCTTCCCTATTATTTGTAAATGAATCAGTTCTATTAATAATACCAGTTTGACTCGCCCGATACCATCAGCTTCCATTTCACGTTTTCTATGAAATTTATTCCTGCTTATAAAACAAAAGGCCTTGCTATCGTCATATTTCCCAGATCAGAAGAACATTTCTTTATCTGTTTGTTTGTTTTTACTTTCAATCTACCCAAGTTTTCAAAATTCTCTTTCAAATTCAGTAATGACGAAAGTTAAGAATCTTCTATAATCGGATTCCGTGAATTTAATTTCGTGTGCTCCATTAAACTTAGCTGAATTTTTAAAAATAATAAAGAGGGAAGCTGCATTTTCCTCCTATTACAGACCGGAAAGACTATTTTTCATATCTTTATTATTATTATTATTATTATTATTATTTATTGGGATGTACGCTGAATTCGTTCCTGCCTCAGCGCTCCCCCCCCCCCCAAAAAAAAAAAAGAAAAAAAAATCTGTCCGAATAAGCTACATATTAAGACACGATATAACGTTATATACTGTACAATGGTCTTGGTTTTAAACGTTTTTGATCTGAAAAAATAAAATTATTAATCTACTTAATTTTCGCTTTAAAAAGTGAGGAGATTCTACATTTATTGCGGTTATTAGTTCTAAATTTCTATGTAATGTATCCTATCAAAAACTAAAATTCTGTAACTTCTTTGCCTCTTTCCTCCGTTTATGTCTGAATTTATCAACCATTCTTCTGCCAGAAACTGGAAATAGTAAAGAGCGAATTCTTTCTTACTCCAAGAGTTCATAAGTACTTTTCTTTTTTAAGTCGGGAGAGACTCATGTGAAATACCTATTAAAATATAGTATACGGGCACTTCCAGAATATTTTTGGATGCTTGATAGCAGTATGAAATTGTATTATAATAGCGTACTAGTAAATATGTTGGACATTATGATTTTGTTTCAGATTTGTTGATTATTTAAGAGAGAGTCTTTAAGAAAAGGGAGGAGAAATCGATGTTTGGAGGGTTGGAGGAGGGTGTTTCGCAGTCAAGATGGCTGGATAGAACGAAGCGCGACATACTATATCTGCTCTTGGCGACGGAATTTTTTAGAAAGGCAGTCAAGTGATCAGGGTAATAAAAAAAAAATACGTCTGAGAAACAGATATTTTTCTTCCTCTGCAATAATCGCTTGTTATTTGTAATTCAACGGTTTTTTATATATAAATCAGTTTCATACGTGCCGAATAATCATAATAGTTTTAATTTATTTTTTAGTGGAAAAGTGATTGGAAGTAAAATTTTAATTTGATGCTTCAGTACCCATAATTTGTTATGTTTAATATTTAAAAGAATTCCACATGTCAATATTTTAATTAAGTTAAAATATTTCTGTCATGTTTTGATGAATACATCTGATTCCCCTCCCCCCTTTCTCTTTAACATATTTCTTTTAGTAAAATATTTTTAATTATTGTATTTTACTTTTAAATTATAAACAAATTAATTGTAAAAATGTTCTAATTTTTAGAAATGTAATAACTATATCTTATTTTTGATTAAGACGATACGAAGATAATAGCTCTTGTTTTAAGATCTAACTTGTTGATGCAAGTATTGCTACTTCCCTGTGCATTCGTATTGTTTACTGTTAGTTTCTAAATGAATCTATCAATTTTGAAATATCAAAAGTATTAACATGATTCCACTAATGCTGACTTGAGTTTAAAATTGACGTTTAAGAAATTGTTGAAAATGTGCTAAAGTTTCTAGAAGTTTATATCCATAGTAGGAGGTTCTGCCCTCAACGAGCTATGCCAGGCGACCCTCTCTAGATTTTAACCCTTTCGCGTCCGAATTTTGTTTAAATATTTAGAAAAAATTACTTTTACGTTAATAACATTAACATTAACTATGAAAATAGATTAGTTAGTGTTTAACGAATATTTCATTGCCTGAAAGATAGCGAATGTTGTTGTTTTGCGTACTATTCAATTAACATTCATATGACAGTAGGCTAAGGAAGATTTTTTGGAGATGATTAGAAAATATTGTATTACAGTAAGATTTAACTGGCGTTTGATCGGCCAATGATATTTTGCATACAACTAATAAATAGTGTGATAAGTGGCTAATTTCAACTCCACATTCCAGCAAAGCTTTTCTCTATTTGGAGCTTGATACGAGTAATTTTGTTTGTGTTATTACCGCGCAAGGCAGGTGCATAGATAGTGATAAACTTCAATAGAGAAATACCTATCGAATAACCTTTCTATATCTTTCACTGTTGCTAAATTGAATTAGTGTTGATTCAGTATCTCTCTAAACAGAGTAATGCAAATGGCACGCTGTGATTGAGCATGAAAAATAATATTAATCGTTCAGTAAGGCGGATAAAAATCTGGACTGTATTTACACACACATAAAAATAGCAGAAATTGAGCACTCACAATTTGGTGAATCTGACTATTCTTTTACTCATCAAATATCACGATTTGGTGCAATAGCGAGCGACAGCGAGAACCCTGCTTTTAGAGATAATTTTTGTATGTTTCCTTTTTTTTTTTTTTTTTAGAATAGATTTTTGTCACATGGAGTTTTGCTCAATTTCTGCAATAGGTACAGATGTCTTATGTTTGGTACGTATATATAAGTACAGTAAAAACCTCGGTTATCCGAAAAGCATGAGACAAAGCATTTTCGGATAACCGGGGCTCCATAGGATTTTTCGGATAACCTGGGTTCCATAGGATTTTTCGGATAACCTGGGTTCCATAGGATTTTTCGGATAACCTGGGTTCCATAGGATTTTTCGAATAACCGGTAGCTTAAGGTGAAACGTGTTTGATGAAAAACTATGATTGTAATTTCGAACATCGTTTAATAAAAATGTTGTGGTAACGTATTACAGATTATGGTAAATGTGGTACAGGATTACACACAGTGGAGCTACTAAGATCTTAAATGCGGCACTTCTATACAATGACGTACGAGAAGATGAAACAGCATCATATTTGTTGTTATTTAAAAGATGGCTTGATAAAGCAGCGTTGAAATAAAAACGTTGCAAAACTGAAAATAAAAAATCACAAAATATTTTGTAAAATAATGAAGGATATCATATGTGCCTAGATAAATAAGTGCTCAAAATTACGCAATGGACCAAATAACTAAGTTGACTCTATTTATTTTATTTAAAAAATATGATTTTTTAACACTATTTGTACTAGTGCCCAATATTACCTTTCAAAGTTCTGATTTTTACTTATTTTGCTTCTAATTTTTAAGGCTAGTAAGTATTAAAACAAATTTCGTTGTATTAAAAATGATTCGCAACTGTTTGATCTAAAACTTACAAATAAAATAGTAATAATAAATCAAACTATGTTGAAAGGTGTCATTTGATATCGGTA
Organism: Maratus speculifer; assembly: GCA_964019185.1. Classification (NCBI taxonomy): domain Eukaryota; kingdom Metazoa; phylum Arthropoda; class Arachnida; order Araneae; family Salticidae; genus Maratus; species Maratus speculifer. The sequence goes on from OZ025290.1 coordinate 119,064,384, forward strand.
AAAATAGTGTTAACAATAAATTTTTTCACATCTAAAAAAAGCTTTAAGGAATTTTAAGGTATTTCGGTTAAGCCGATTTTCGAATAAATGGAATTCGGATAACTGGGGTTCTACTGTATTGTTATTAGGCCATATTAGAAATTCCTGGCAAAAATGCTAATAAAATCAGTGTAAAGTCCTTTTAAACATATAATAAATCCTGAAATAGATGACATATTTGAAATTATGTATGCAAAATAAATAAAGCAACAAGTAATTTTTTTTTTTTTTTTTTAAGGGGAGGAGAGATATAGCTAACACCCCTTGGAAACAAAATCATTTTTCATATAATACCACCCTCCCCTCTCCAAGTACATTACAATCAGCGCTAGAAAACATGTTTAACGTGCCATTTTTAAAGGAATGTCTTGGAAATGCCAGAAATCGGATATGCTTATGAGTCTCGTGTGTAATGTAAACAAATTAAATTGTGCATGGATTTTAGATATTATATTATGTGAGATTAAGATAAAAATGTGGTTGGCTCATGTTAAGTTCCCCCATCTGTAGATTTACCAATAACAATAAAAATTTAATTTACGCTTAAACTATTACTTTTCATTAAAGAAAAAAATATTTATTTATTAATTTTGTTAGTTAAAATTATTGCATTAATGTTACTTTTTAAAATAAATGAATAATAATAAAAAAGAATTAGAATAAATCTTTATTACGAATGATATTTTTTAAAAAGTACTTACTGGCGTTGCATTTCAAATGTTGTCTTTTTAATTATTATTCGTATTTTTTTATTGTATTAATTAATACTTTTAAAGAACATCAATCCAAATTCTACCTCTAAAATCAATTTTTATGCTTGGTTTTACTTTTACGGTCATAAGTATTCTAGTTATCATTACTGCTGCTGTTAGTTTGTTTGCTAAAATTTTTGTTCTCATTTTATGTGCTTAATTTTTCAGATGACTTTCCCTCCATAAAACAGTTGTGGATCTTGAGGAATGCAAAGAATATTGGTTGGAGAGTAAGTGTCCCATCTCCGTTATTTTATTGATTAGTATTCGCATTTCCTGTTTTTACTTATCAATAAACTTGCTAATCTATTTGCGTTTTTGTACTATTTCGATCTTTTTCCTACGGCTTTTTCATATCATCCTCAAACATTTTCAAGATAAATATAATGATTACAACTTTCAATATGGAGTTTGAAAGATTAAAAGTTACTTCATATATATCTAAATCTTATCTGTCTATATTATAAAGCATAAACTTTTGCCTTACTAATGTTAACGCAAAAACGATGGTGGCAATGATCTTTGCCGCCTGTTTCACTTTTATCCTAAATGTATTCGTTTCTAAATATCATGTAATTTAAGGTTTTATAGGTAGAAAAAAAAAAAAAAAAAAAAAAAAAAGTTATAAAGTAGGAGAATGATTGAAATAATTTCTTTGAAACTTATAGATTAGATGTAAACAAGAACTGAGATACAGTTTTGAAACAAATTATATTCGAAAGAATATTATAGAATTATGCCTACTAAGACAAAAACCTTTTAAAACTGAATTTTTGTCTAGTCTTTTGAGATTTCTTCTTGGCAGATAATGCATTACTGTAGAAACATAACAATTTTATACATTAAAACCTATGAAAACAGAATCGCTGGGATAGAAAATATTTTTAAAAGTAATATAAACTGGTCCGTTTTAACAGAAACACTAAAATTGAACAAAGCAAAGAGCCGCTATGAATCGCAAAAAATCCATTTTAGAAAGGTTTCCTTCTAGTATGATTGTTTAGTAAAATATTCCTTTCAGAAGAACTATAAGTATTTCCATCATAGACAGTTTCTTTCTTCCCAGATTTTACTGTATCTCCACTCTTTGTAAATTAAGAAATAGCATGATATGAAAAGGAATTTACAAGAAAAATCGAGATTTTTGAGTGTCGAACAGTTCTTGAAGCTTCTGAAAATTGGGAAGTCCTGTTCAAATCGGGATACCTGGCAACACTAGTGTCTACTGATTTTTAAAATGATGCGTGCTAAAAAATTAAAAATAAATAAATAAGAATAAATAAAAATTGAGTTTAAGTGAATATATTACTTGCCCATGCGAAAATTTCCGCTCGCTAATGTTAATCATAAGATTTTTTTTTTTTTTTGGAGAGGGGGGGGGGGGGGGCATTATACAGCTCATTTTATTACACAGATGAGAAAGATCATATATTACTTTTTTGATTTTGTTCACAGTTTTATTCATTTATTTATTTATTAGAACATTTACATTTTTTAAAAAGCTCTTGAAAGTAAAAGTGTCATCATTACAGAAGACCCTGCAAATAAGAATAAATAAATAACGAGAAAAAATAATAAACGGCCTTTGTAGACATCATCCTCCGCCATCCAATAAAAAAATTCTATCAAAATATGAAAATGCAAACGAGATACTGGGGAAAAAAATCTTTCATAGGATTAACATTAGTAGGCGTGTGTTTTCTTGTAACTTGGGGTAGCTCCTTAATGTTTTTTATTACTCTTTACTCAATCTGACGCGTTTTACTTCTATAGCTCCAAAACTGTTCTTTCACCTTAGATACTGTGATTTTCATATGGTTACATATGGTTTTCGTGTATATAAAAAGTACTGACGATTAAATAAACAAATAAGAATGACAAATAAATAACCAAGTAAAATAAAATATACATTAAAAATTAAAAATCGCGGTTTTGAGCTGGTGAAAGTGTGTTAACCCATAAGAGCTTCTATTTCACTCGCAAGCTAATGTTAAACCTATAAAAGTGTTTTTAATTTTTTTTTTTTTTTTTTTTTTTTTTTCAGTATTTGTTTTGATTTTTTTTTCTTTCTTCAGATTCTTTTCAGTTTCGGAACCGGTTCCGAAATTGAAAGTAAACTCAAATAGAAAGAAAAGAAAATTGAAAAAAATGTATATAATCGATTAGACTTTGACTTCAGATACCCTATGCAAAAAAAAAATCATTTAGAAATATTGAAATTCAAATGAGAAATTTAGAAAGAATGCGCTGCCATTGGTTAACCCTTAACTGATGATGTTAGTGGTCTCACAAGCCGCTTTTATGAGGGTGCTTTCGCTTTCCAAATCAGTTTAGATAATGAAAGCGTCCTCATAAAAAATATCTGTAAACAAAATCCAAGAAAGTAAAAAGCAGCCTGCATACAGATCAATCTCAACTATCAAATGGAAGAAAAAAAAAGTAAGAAAAATCATGCGTTAAGCATAGATTATGAAGCACTTTCCAACACTTAAGAAATCTTTAACAAAACTTTGTTATTTAGGGAAATAATAGTGTATAGTCAAATATACCCAAATATGTATTCCAGTACTTTTGAACAGCCCTGTATTTCATATGTCAGTTGATATAATGGGAAAATTTAGTTTAGCAAGAAAATACCCAGTAACTTGAAATTTCTTTTTCAGCAATTCATACTATTAGATGGAAACATACTTGAATACTTTTGTTCAGCCCTGTAGTTTACATTGTACCTTTATTACACGTCAGCATTAGGCTAAAATTTATTGTAATTTAAAACACTTTTACAACAACTGAAATCACATTCTCATAAATTATCATTCATAGGCGTCCATGTACCGAATTCTTTGTGTGGCCCTGTATATCCTTTTATCTATATTCTGCTTTCCTTTCTCAGTAAATTGAATGAAGCTCGGCGTAAAAATGCGCAGCTTATTTAAGAACCACGTTTAAATAATTTACGCTCATATTCAGTAACGTTGGTGAGCTCTTTTGGGTAGCCCTGTATGTCAACTATAGCATTTATACGCACCATATAATGTGCATATATTTAGCGAAATATAAACGCGCATATCATAATTAAAATGCATTTCATCCCTCCATCAGCCATCATCGGACACATATACGGTACTTCGGAAAGAATATACTATTTGAAATCTTTTGTATGGCCCTGTAAATGCTATGTACTTCATATTATGCAAGACAGTAGCGTATAATTTATATTAAGCTTCAGTGACATATATCAATTTTATTATACATGAAACAACTTAATATATTTAAAATATGTCACACACAATTCCCCCTTTTACCATTATCTAATGGAATTCTTTTGTGTGGCCCTGTAAATGAATAATAGCTATATTTTCACCTTATATTTTATAGAATGCATATTTTAATATGTTTGACAGGGTATAACATCTTTAAAATTCCTTTGAAACGATTTTTCCCCATAGGCCGTAATGTAATGGAAAACTTTTGATTCGCCCTGTAGATAAACTAATCATGGTAGAAACTTAATTTTCGATAGGATTTGTGCTAGGGTAAACGTCAATAACGTCTTAAAATTTCATGGCAATCCAAGTATATTAACGATTTTTCCCCATAGGCCGTAATGGAATGGGAAACTTTTGATTTTCTCTGTGGATAAATTAATCATATTAGAAACTTCATTTTCGATAGGACTTGTGCTAGGGTAAACGTCAATAACGTCCTAAAATTTCATGGCAATCCGAGTATATTAACGATTTTCCCCCATGGGCCGTAATGTAATGGAAAACTTTTGATTCGTCCTGTAGATAAATTAATCATGGTAGAAACATCATTTTCAATAGGATTCGTGCTAGGGTAAACATCAATAACATCCTAAAATTTCCTGGCAATCCGAGTACGTTAACGATTTTTCCCCATAGGCCGTAATGTAATGGGAAACTTTTGATTCTCTCTGTAGATAAACTAATCATGGTAGATACTTCATTTTCAATAGGGTTTGTGCCAGGGTTGGGTTTCTGACGTCAGAAACTGGTTTTTGACAAGACAAGTGTCAAAAACTGGTTTAAACCGTCAAAAAATGGTTTAAACCGTCAAAAACTGGCTTAAACCGTCAAAAATGTGTAATACGCTTTAAACATTTTAAGAACAAGAGAGAAACATTGAATAAGTCTTAATGATTTAAGTAATTTTTTATTTAAAATTAATTATACTGTAATTTAATATTTACAGAAAAAAAATTAAATTACTTTAATTGCAATAAAACATTGTTTTTTTAGAATGTTCAAACAGAAGAAAATGATTTTGTACAGTTAATAATCTGGATCAATTTTACCTTACATCATCCTATATTTCTATAGCACATAACCAATTTAGCACATTTATTTACATCCAAATGGTTTCGGAGTTTAGATTATATGAAGCCAAAGTTACAAAATACTCTCTAAATTGGTGCTGTGCTAGCAGGGCTTGATAGCAGAAGCATTGCTAGCTGAACAAGTTTGGAGGCAGGCTAATATTCAGATTTATGACAGATTTTTTTTTTCTTTTTTTTCTTCCGGAAATGATAATATACAGCAAAAGTGAATTTTTAATATTACATCTAAAGTTGTATATGTGTGACAGATGTTTAATGTGAAATTTTACAGAGCAGTGTAGTATTTCAGGTTTCTGACGAGGTTTTTGACAAGAGGTTTTAGCCATGACGGTTTAAACCACGGTTTAAACCGGATAAAACCGCACACTGTCAAAAACTTGCCAACCCTGGTTCGTGCTAGGGTAAACCTCAATAACGTATAAAAATTTCATAGCAATCCGAGTATATTTACGGGAGTTAGAGCGCGGAAAGACGGCCAGACAAACCGAATGCATAAGCACTTTTCAACTTTGTTGGAAAGTGCTAAAAACATTTAAAAATATTAAAATGCAACCGAGATAGCTTTATAAATTTCTTCCATAGGATTAGTATTAGCGAACCGGTTTTTTCATTTGAATGAAGTAGCCTCTTAATTGACCCTTTTATTCATGTCTCGATCAAGATTTCAGTTTAGTACTCTTTAGGTACTTTTTAGTATTATACTGACTTCTGTGAAGTATATTTCAACTTTTATAAATCTCATCACTGCGGTTTTACTTATTTATTTCTCTCTCTTTCTTCCTTTCTTGGAAGGTGTTTCGACTTTAATTATTTAAGTATGAAATGAATAAAAATCTGTCTTATTATTACAGTAATTATTATTATTTTTTTTTTTTTGATCAAATTTTTAATTGTTGAAAATAGATTTGTTACGCTTCCCGCATTCGAAATATCTTTTTTCTTCATCTCTGCACTTTTACATAAGTAATTGCATTTTTTCTCTCACAAAGGGGTAGTTTCTTTTTGTCGGTAGATTTCACCTGTTTTTCTGTGTTTTGTCTTTGACTTAATCTTTACGAACCAATGAACATTGAAGTAGGACAGTAAACGTGTATTTTTTGTGTAAAAAAAATTACTTGAAATTGCAACAATGTTTTATATGTAAACACATTCCTTTTTTATTAATTCCGTTGTGTAGCGCCCGAAGAGATTTTTACTATCGGATTTTCGGTTATGTATAGCAAAATTATATTAAGTCATATTTTATAGAAATTTTGAGTTTTTATAAAATTGAGAGTGGATTTAAAGAAGGCTTTTTTTTTATTTATTGTTAAAAATTTTAATTATCAATATAGTGCTAATATCTTTAATGAAAAATTTTTGGCAGTGAATCTTTATAAAAATAAATAATGAAATTAACATATCATCATGTATTTTAAATGCATTTTTTCTCAAAACAAATTTCCTCTATTCTACACACCTTTGCGCAGTACATGTTTAGCGTTATCTAACAAATTTGGACCCCCGCTCCACCTTACAAAATTATACGTTATCATTCCGCGAACCCCTAGCCCCTTATCGAGTCAATGTCATCAGTATCTAAAAATTATTTTTCTGTCTTTTTATTGTTCTCGTATTTTACTGATTTAAATTATAGGTGCATGTGGCGACTTGATGTTTTGAAGGGGCCAAAACTTTCAGTGTTTTAGTCACCAGAGATAAATTTCTAGTATTTATTATCCCCATCGCGGAATTTTGATGTATATATATATATTTTCTTTTGCAAATAAAACAAGTCGGAAGTTGCACATCATTCGTAGCAAATGAGGTGCGTTCGTACTATAACAAGTTTTTAAAAATATAAATTCAGATCTTGATGTAATAGTATACAGTAAGAACTTCGGATGCAGTATAGTAGCCGAAATTTTTGTAAGTACTATCTGCTTTCTATTATACAGGAAGTAACTTGTTGTAAACCTCAGCAACGTTCATCAATTTCATAAAATGTGAAATAGTTTATTATATTTAAAACGTGCTCCAGACAATGTCCCCCCCCCCCCTCTGTACGATTATGCAATGGAATAGTTTTGTGTGGCCTATAAAATAATAACAAAATTTTCGTTGCATCACAGATTGTACAGAATGTATATTTTAGTGTATACTTCATAGATGCATATCAATTTTATTATCTTCGAAAATGTGTAAAGTCATTATAATGCTCTTGAAATTATTTTTTCTTATTCGTCGTAATGTAATGGAATACTTCTGATTTTCCCTGTAATTAAACTATGCATCTTATTTTCATAAAATTTGAAACAACTCGAACAAATTATGCTGCAATTATATATTTTTAATTTCAAACGATTTGTTGGGTAGTTTTTGCTCTGTTATATGCAGACAAAACTGAAATGAAAAGACTGAATGACAACTAAAGTTGCTACATATTTACATAATTATGAACGCATCTAAAAAGCACGTATGACCTTGATAAATCGTACTAGAAAAGTCTGGAAATTCAAAAATTGAGACAAAAAGCCAGGAAAATTTTGAGATATCAGTTAGCATCGTGAACGCTGTGCCCCTGTGGTTCACTGCTTTCTTGCCGAACATTACTTTCGAATACAATTCTGTACATTTCTGCCCCACTACCGCAAAAAAAAAAAAAAAAAAAAAATAATAATAATAATAATTATAAGTTTTGTGCATGTGAATTTTAATTTTAGAACTATCCTTTATGCCTTTCAAGTTTTAGTAGTAGATAATATTATTGATAAATCATAATATGGAACTTTTAATTTAACCTAATTTTGCATAATAGTGGTTTCTTCCCCCCCCCCCCCCTCCCCGAAAAAAAATCTTGTTTGATATTTACAACACCAGTATCTATACATTTTAAAATACATTCAAACTTCCGGAAAAAATATTAAAACCGAAAAACATACAAACTTTATTATTATTTTTTAATAATATTTTAGAATGATTTATCACAGTAAATTACTGCTTTGAATTTATATAAGTTACAGTTTTCTTTGTAACAGTTTGAATCTGATAATTTTACTTATTGTATAATATATTTTAACGGTATTTATTTATTTAGAAAAAGAATAAATGTTTGAAATGGATTTTGATTTATATAGTGCAAAATAATCTTACACCCCCCTCTTCTTTTTATGTATATTTTTATGTGACAAAATCAAAATAAGAAATAACGTTTTTTCTAATATCTCCCATTATCATACTTACTTAGCTTATATGTGTTTTGTTATTTAATTGTATCTTGTCCAACTTTATCTTCTGACTGTAATAGATTTATATTATATTTTTTTAATATCAAAGTTTCTAGAATTTTAGGATTAAATTAAATATACACATTTGTTGCATTTAGTCTTTGTTTTGTTGTGCATGTGTATTTATTATTAAAATTATTTTTCATTTTGAATTTCAAAGTTTTTATGTTAGTTTTTTTCCTATATAACACTATTGTTTTATGAGATTATTTCACAATGTGGCCACTGGATTTTGATTAGGAACCATTGGGTTTTTTGGATTTAGGAGCCACTGGTTCCTTAAAGATTTTGGGAATCTGCATCTATAGTATGATATAGAAGAAAGTTTTGGGATTGCCACATCCTACTCGTTTGCATATTACTTGGCGTGTATAAATTATATACCGGGTGTCCCAAAAATGACTGATGTATTTTAAAATTCAATAACTTGCAAACGGTGACAGCTATTTAAAAAAATTTTGCCACCTGGGCTTCAATCGCCGTCAGCGCCACCTATTGTTTGAAATTCGAACTAAAATAAAAAATTACGGTACAAAAAACTCCTGCCATTATACATAACCCTCCTGCAGAAATTTTTTAAATAGCTGTCACCGTTTGCAAGTTATTGAATTTTAAAATCCATCAGTCATTTTTGGGACACCCTATACATCCTATATAAGAATGTATAAAAGTATTCCAGGGTACATTTCCTGGGAAACTAGTACAGAGAGCTCTCAATTTCAGGGAAATTGCTGAATTTCAATTGAGTTTTCAGTTTAGTTGAGTGTTTCAATTGAGTTAAGTTCAATTCAATTAAATTTTATTATACTATGTAGTGTATATACAAATATGTATACCATATACACGGTTTCATAAAAGAAATCGGATATTTTTTTTACTATTGAGGGTAAGTGATGAAACTAGGTTTTGAAATGTGTTATATGGTTCCTAAATTGTTTACTTAGACATCATTTTTCAGATTATTAAACGGTGAAATTTTACTACAATAATCTAAATGGGTCGGAAAGTGTTGATTTCAAATACGTCATTACAGTAGAAAAATAATATTCTTAAAAATAATAATAAAAAATTTTCCTACCTTTCTTGAGGGTTCTTGAGGGATGTACGGTGGGCAAAATCGTAATTCTTGGCCATCTTCAAAAGCAGAAAATCCACAGCAAAAAAAAAAAAAAAAAAAAAAAAAAAAACGTAAACACACAAAAAAGATTAATTATTTACACGCGCGCACAGATATTACATGTTTTTTTATCATTATTCTTAATACGACTACATCGAAATCTGAAAGGTACAAAAAGAACAATAATAAAAAAGATCGTAAAATAACCAATCAGCGTTTAGTTTGCACAAGAAAGAAAAAATAAATAAATAAAAGAATGTTCTCAAAATGAGCGGCTGCCAGACCAGGGAGTCTTCGTGAAGAGTGTTTTCACACTCCCCACCTTGAGTTCATTAGGGGACAGAACTCAATCATTGCAGTTGGAGTCTTTCGGGCGGCCTGTGGCGTAGTGGCAGATGGGCTTACAATAAATTGTAGAAATTTAATTAAATATTCAAGACTAAATTTTATGAACTCAACAACTATAAAAATTTAATGAGAAATGACAGTTACAAATGCTCTGACTTTTCAGAGCGGTTGGTTCGCCGGACACCCGGACTTCAAACCCCGATATTGGATATAGCAGTGGTCTGAGAGAGCAGAGCTCCCTCCAACGTAATCTCGAGAGATCTATCTCTCCACTGTCCGACCAGCAGCCAAAAAACAAACGTCCTTCCCTGGTCAACATTTACAAGGGGGGGGGGGGAGGAAAGACCTCTTTCTCAGACTTCTTCCAATCTGGATCCAGGGGTCAAGGCGTCCTTCTCCCATTCGATATCACAGAGTGCCTCCCCTTGACTGATTTCACAGCCCAAGGAAATCTGTACTTAGCAATAGAAATGCAAGCAAAACACCTGTGTAAGGTGACCTCCACATAAAGCGCGGGAGGCAGTATTGTTCAGGCATGGCACTAAATCCTCGTACACCACTCAGCTGGAGGACAACTTGCTCATCCCCTCACTGTCCACATAAAGTTCAATAATTGCGACCACATTCCGATCCTTGAGGACAAAAGGCACACCTGCAGCAGGAAATGTGGAGATATGACAACTCCTTCCCCCTAAAGAGTTTTCCTGGGCTTGACTAGGAAAGCTCCACAAGGATAGCTCGTTCCCTTCAAACACCCTTTGTGAGGCAAGGCAAGGCAAGGCACATTTAAATATCCTATCACTTAATTTTAACTACCTTTTTCCGAGAACAATTTTCACATAACACCCACCTTGTCTCACTTGGAAACACAATAATAAATAACAATACATAAACACAAATGTTAAACACTGAAATTAAAAATATGCTAGATAATTAATATTTACAACTTCATAGTTTATTTAAAAAGGCTAAGGGATGAGTCGGCTCAGACCATCGGCGTTCCCATTTTCTTTTCCTGGCTTATGCTCTATTCTAAATTTGAACTGTTGTAGGCATAAGGCCCAGCGCAATAGCCTCGCATTAGTTCCCATCATTTTTTTTAGATACGTGAGAGGATCGTGGTCTGTCTGAATCAGGAATTCCTGGCCATCCAGATAATAAGTTAACTTTTTTACTCCAAAAATGATAGCCGCTAACTCTTTCTCTACCGTACAATAATTTTTCTCAGCCTGACTAAATTTCTTGGACAAATAAACTATGGGATGTTCTTCCCCGTTACTCATTTGGGATAACACAATACCGGCCCCAATTTCGCTCGCATCTGATTGGACAATAAATTCCTTTGAATAATCTGGAGCATAGAGTACAGGTTTACTTACTAACTTTCCCTTTAAATTTTCAAACGCGGATTGACAATTTTGCGTCCATTCTATTTTCTCTTTTTTAACCCTCCCCTTTTACGCGTCGGTGAGAGGAGCCGCGATAACAGAATAATTCGGGATGTACCTCCCATAGTACCCCACAATTCCTAAAAATGCTCTAATTTGAGTCTTTGTGCAAGGGGTAGGAAAATCTTTAATTGTTTGTATTTTAGCCTCCCCCGGGGATCTTTTACCCGACCCAATCTCGTGACCTAAGAATTTAACGTGGTCTTGGGCAAATTGACACTTAGAAGGTTTGATGGTAAGGTTTTCTTCCCGTAATTTCTCTAATACTCTCCCCACGTCTTTCACGTGACTTTCAAAACTAGGAGAATACACCGCAATGTCGTCGATGTATGGCGACGCAAAAATCTCCATCCCCTGTAAGACCTCTGCCATTAACTTACAAAAATAGAACGGCGCATTGGCTAATCCAAACATCATTTTCTTAGGTATGTACGTGCCAAAGGGGGTCACAAATGCCGCATACCTTTGGGCTTGCTTCGAGAGAGGAATTTGAAAATACCCCTTCGTCAGATCCATAACAGTTATAAAGGGAGCGGCGCTCACCTTTTGCAAAACTTACTCGATATTCGGCAAGGGGAAATACATATGGCGCGTAATCGCGTTCAATTTTCTGTAGTCCACACAAGGCCTAGGATCCTTGCCAGGACTCTCAACTAGAATCATCGGACTCGTATAGTCTGACTGACCGATTTCTATCACCCCCAAATCTAATAATCTCTGAATTTCATCTTGCAAAATTGTAATTTGTCTAGGGGACATCCTGTAAGGCCTTGCCCTCACCTGGGCATCGCTCGTGAGCTCTATGTCCATCTCCACTAATTTAGTATTACCCGGATCTGCAGAAAATACCTTCCCATTCTGTCTTAACATTCTACAGAAACTATCAATTTGACTTTCCGTAGCGCGCTCCGCTAACCTACTTTCCCGCACAATTTCCCGCAAATCGAACTGAGTCGAATCCGGTGCCGGATAAGGTATCTCAGCGTCCTTTTCAGACTCCTGTGGTTCCTCCGGAATAATCAAATTAACTCGTTCCGGCCTGCGGTAATATGGTTTCATCAGATTTACATGATAAATGGTACTTTTGTCCCTCTTTTCAGGTAAATCAATCAAATAATTTGTATCCGAAATTTTCCCTGTTACAGTTCCCGGCCCCAGCCAATTTACAGCCATTCTATTGGGCTTAGAAGTAGCTAAAACCAACACTTTATCTCCCACATTAAAATTTCTAGACACTGCATTTCTGTCATACCAGACTTTCCTTTTCTCCTGGCATTCGCGCAGTTTCTCGGAAGCCAAATCCTGACATTTTTTAAGTCTGTTGACTAAATCCAAGATGTATTCAACAACCGTTGGATCGGTATCACCAGAATCCATCCAATTCTCAAAAACAATAGTCTGAGGGGTCCTCAGATTCTTCCCTAAAACCAATTCAGAAGGGCTAAACCCTAAACTTTCGTGGGTCACCGTGCGTAACGCAAACAGTGCCGCTGATAGATTCTTCTCCCAATCTTCTCCTGATTCTAAACAAAGCACTTTAAGGACTCTTTTTAATGAAGAATGCCATCTCTCCACCACATGACTCTGCGGGTGACAAACCGAACTATGAGTCACTTTGATTCCAAAGCGTTCAAAAAACTCAGAAGTTAACTCACTGGTGAAGGATTTTCCCAAATCACTCTGGATTTCTTTAGGGAAACCCGTCCTAGAAAATACCAACAACAAGGCATCAATCACACTGACCGACGTGATATCTTCCACCGGTATAGCATCCGGATACCTCGACGCTACACAAATAGCAGTAAGTAAATATCTATTATTCTTATGACTCCTGGGTAATGGACCTACGGCGTCTATATTTATTTTTGAAAACACTTCCGAAATTGCAGGCACAATTTTCAAAGGTGCTTTCACTTTATCCCTATTATGACCAACAATCTGACATTCGTGACAGGTTTTAACAAATTGTTCAATCTCTTGATAACAGTTCGGCCAAAAATAATGCCTCAAAATTCTGTCTTTAGTCTTTGTGGTTCCCAGGTGTCCTGACACTTCATTATGACAAAGGGCCTTTAAATCCTCCCTAAACTTCTCCGGAACGCACAATTGCATCCTCTCTTCCCCCGACTTACTCACAACTATGCGCACAAGACGGTCCTTTACAATTTTAAATTCTTTTTCCTCGGCAGTTTTTGCTCTTTCCCACAAAGGAATTAACGAAGGACATTTCAGCTGTTCCCTTTTGAATTCATCCCCCGAAATCTTAGCTAATATATTTTGTCCATCAGCCTTCGGTAGAAATTCCCCATCCTCTTCATTTAAAGTGAGAGGTTCAGTTTCGGTTTCGGATTCACCCGGAATTTCGACTTCCATTTGTTTACTCTTTCGACTTTGACTACGCGTAATTACAGCACAAACAGGTATAGGAGATTCCTTATGCTTCTCAATTAATTCTGCGGTTTCATTACCCATTAAATAGAATCCCTGATCTAAATCATCCGGTTTAACAGCAGGGTTCATTGATTTAAATCGGCTTGATTTTAATCATGATTTAAATCACGATTTAAATCAACTGATTTTTTTAAAAAAATCATTGATTTAAATCAGCTTTTCTTTTATAAATTTCAGATGAAACAAACATAATGTGCTTTAATATAATTTAGTTTTATATACCATATATAATCAAACAACTTTCAGAAAGATAAAGCTTAAGCTTAGTAAAATAAATGTAAAGTTTAGAAAAAAAAAAATGCTTTCAAATTTCATTTGAATCAAATTATAAAATAATCTTGCAACGGTAAAGAAATCTAAGCAGAAATATATTAAATATTTGAATATTTACTCATTAGTATTTAGAAAAACTTTTGCAAGTTGAGGTAAAATAAAATTGTATGACTTTATTTGCTGTATTTTGGTGAAGCCTGCTATATAAGGATTTGAGAAAAATCTGAATCAGCAATTGATTTATTTATTTAATTTAATATAATTGATCTCAGCCTTTTAGAATGGTGGAAGATATTTTTGTTACAGTTATCAAAAAAGCTCATTCTAAAAATAGAATTAATGATCAACTAGCTTTTTACTGCAATAGATTTATCTGCTTCAATCAAACAAATGTTTTTTGTCTTCGGTTTGATACTTTCAGAAATTAGAAATCAACAGATAAAACTGTTAAACCGCTGCCATCAAAATGCTCAAGGCCAGAGGACACAAATTGTGAAGTATTCACTAATTGATTTACTTCTCACTTATGTTGGAATTCACACTAGAAAATTTTGAATAACAATTTACTTTTATTTTATTTGTGGAATATCAATCATCGTATAAAACACTGAACATACTGATTAACTTATGATTAATTACTTCTTAAACATACAGATGAGAATTTAGAATCCCCCAATAAAAAAATATCCAGATGCGGCAACACTGTAGCATTCCTTCTCTGGCTGAATTTTTATTTAGGGATTCCAAGTTCTTATTAGTGAGTTTAAATAGTTATTGTTTTATAAGATGATAAATATTCCACAAGTAAAATAAAATTGCTATTCAAAATTTTCCTGTGTAAATTCCAACACTACTGAGAAGTCAGTCGATTAGTGATGACATCTCAATTTGTGTCCTCTGGCCTTAAGTATTTTGATGGCAGCAATTGAACTCATTTTTCTCAGTCAACACTTAAAAAAAACAAAAGTTAAAAACTTAGTTAAAAACTTCCAATTTTGTTTAAATTTTTTATGTGTTGCAGATGTTTTTTATTTTAATTAAAATATTGAAGGTTGAATTAATTTTTGACATCTGATTTGTAGTTTTTCATGCATTTTGTGTAATCAAGATTTTTTTCATAGCCTAAAATTTTACCTTGAAATAGTATGAATCATTTATGTAAATTGTGTAATATTAGTAATAGATAATACTTATAATATGCATGTCTATGTATGTAAACTTTAGATTATTTAAATTAATCAAAAAATCATAAAATAATAATAATGTGTGGCAATTTTAAAAAAATTCAAAAAAATCTGATTTAAATCAAAAAAATCCGATTTAAATCAAAAAAATCCGATTGTTTTGATTTTTATTAAAAAAATCAAAAAAATCACGAACCCTGTTTAACAGCTGCCTTAGTGACAATAGTTCCAAATTCACCTTGAATTGTGACTTTAGCCAAAGGTAAACAAAAGCAGGTTTTATCTAAAGGTTGACGTACCCAAGTTACTTCACCTAATAAATCTTCCGGATTTACCCAACTTTTTGCTAGCAAATCGATTCCACTACCTTTGTCTCTTAAACAATCCCTTTCAACGCCATTAATTCTCACTTTACTGATATATGGATCAAAACTCTCATTTACTTCTACATTTCCGACTAATCGGCACACTATTTTTTCCTCTCTTTTTCTTAAACTGGGGCAGTCCGGGCGTATATGCCCTTTAACATTGCATTGGAAGCAAACGACTTCCCTAGTTTTCTCAAAGCGTTTATTTTTTTCTACCTTAGGTAGTTCCCTATTATTCTGAGGCTCCGGTTTCCTCCGATCTTCCGTCCTTTCCTTAAAATTATTCCCTGTTTTACCCTTTCCAAAAGACCTCCTTTCCCAAGGTTTACTATCCGTTTTTTTAACGTTTTCTTGACGCTCTCATAATAATCTAGTTTGGTCGCTAATTCAGAAGCTTCGCGAAATTCCTCCCAACTCTCTAGATACCTTTCCTTAATTTCAGGTGAAACCCGTTTTTTCAATTGCTCCGTAAGCATTAATTCCTTCAAAGATTGAAAATCAGTCACCTTTGCGGACTCTAACCAATTATCTAGATAGCCACGCAACTCATAAACCAGATCAGACCAAAACGCACCCGGTTTTTTTTTATGCTCCTCAAATCTTAACCTTAAAGCAACCGTGCTTAGTCTAAACCTAGTCAATAACATACTCTTCATGTGATAATAATCATCTCCCTTATCTGCAGGTTCCTTGACAACTAACTCAGCTATCTCTGCAGGTAACAACGGAATTAATTGCGACACCCATTCTTCCTCCTTAACTTTCTCTTTTGTAGCCTGACGTTCAAAAATCATAAAAAATAAAGTAATATCTAAGATTTTCGGATCAAATTTTGGGACTAAGTCCTTTAACTTAACTTTTCTGGTCCCTTCAGTATTTATGGAAACCGTCGATCCTACACTCGCTGTTTCTACAGCATTAGAAAGCCTTAACCTTTCCAATTCATATTCGCGCTCTTCTTTAGCTAACCTTTGATTTTCTAACCTTTCTTTTTCCCTCTCCTCTTTGGCTTCCCTAGCTAATCTTTCCTTTTCCGTTTCCTTTAATTCCTCTAAAATACGATCTAAGAAAGCTTCCCCAGTTTCCTCATCATATTCCGTCGATTCCGTTATGCCTTTTATAATATCTTTAATCAGGTCTGAATCCGACACATCAACCTCAAATTCTCTGGCTAACAAAATTAAAGTTTGTTTCTTCTGCCTTTTTAACTTATTTAGAAAAGCCATGATAACAATTAACTAACACTCCTATACACAATTCTAACCTTTCAAAAACAAAGAACCTAATCTTTGAGTTATTTCAACATTAAATAAGATTTCCAAAATTTCAATGAGATTTCAATTTAAATATAGTTTCAAAATTAATTATAATTTCAAAATTATTACATTCCATAACTCTTACATATGCTACTCTTTTCACTTTGCCCCAACATAACATACAAAACAAATATCATTACTCCCTACCTTAACTTAAAATATATATATATATATATATATATATATATATATATATATATATATGAATGATCAAATGTTTCCAAATGAGACAAAAATAAATATAATAACACATATAAATAACACACTAGAGAAATGCATATACAACAAAATGAAACCCTTAAACAAATTTCTACACACAATACACTAACCTATCTCTACCACACCCACATAATCGAACATTCCCAGTTCAAATTAAATTTTAAAAAATTAATTTTTCTAACTTTCTCATTGACCAGTACCTTGCAACACAAAAAGCATTTAAAAGGAACTCACCCCTCTTTTAGGCGACGGAACGGGTGCTCCACCAGGCAATACCAGGCAATCAGTCAGATGAAACTCCGGACGGGTGCTCCATCAGACGAATTCACACTAGGAAACGTTGAACAGGTATACCATTCTGGCGAAAGTCCAATTTCACAAGCGATGAAAATCCAAAAAATTATCGAACATGCACACGACTGTGGCGAAAGTCCAATTTCACAAGCGATGAAAATCCAAAAAATTGTCGAACATGCACACGACTCTGGCGAAAGTCCAATTCCACAAGCGATGAAAGTCCCAAAAATCAACTGAAGAAACGGGTCCAGAGTTTTTAACTTAACTCTCAGATCCAAACGCGCTGCCACCAATATAATTTATTTAATTTAGCTGTGGCGTAGTGGCAGATGGGCTTGCAATAAATTGTAGAAATTTAATTAAATATTCAAGACTAAATTTTATAAACTCAACAACTATAAAAATTTAATGAGAAATGACAGTTACAAATGCTCTGACTTTTCAGAGCGGTTGGTTCGCCGGACACCCGGACTTCAAACTCCGATATTGGGTATAGCAGTGGTCTGAGAGAGCAGAGCTCCCTCCAACGTAATCTCGAGAGATCTATCTCTCCACTGTCCGACCAGCCGCCAAAAAACAAACGTCCTTCCCTGGTCAACATTTACAAGGGGGGGGGGGAGGAAAGACCTCTTTCTCAGACTTCTTCCAATCTGGATCCAGGGGTCAAGGCGTCCTTCTCCCATTCGATATCACAGAGTGCCTCCCCTTGACTGATTTCACAGCCCAAGGAAATCTGTACTTAGCAACAGAAATGCAAGCAAAACACCTGTGTAAGGTGACCTCCACATAAAGCGCGGGAGGCAGTATTGTTCAGGCATGGCACTAAATCCTCGTACACCACTCAGCTGGAGACAACTTGCTCATCCCCTCACTGTCCACATAAAGTTCAATAATTGCGACCACATTCCGATCCTTGAGGACAAAAGGCACACCTGCAGCAGGAAATGTGGAGATATGACAGGCCGTACAATTCGACCACGGCGAGTAGTCAAACGTTTTTGCAGTACTGCATCACTTTGATTATCGGCAATTCCATTCACCTCCAAAGAACAAAGTTTCTTAATGGGACTAATTAGCATTCCAGTTGCAGTCTTCAACTTTACTACGCGCACAACACCATCTTGACTGGGTATAAGTTCGGTAACTCTACCAAGAGGCCAGTTTATTCGACTAGAATTTTCCGTCCATATCAGGACAACATCTCCTACACACAAAGATCTTGATTTTTTCCCACTAAAGACCGAACATTTTAATGTGCCGAGGTATTCACTTCTAAATCTTGATTTTAAATCATTTCTAATTTTCATTCTATAATGGTATCGTTTATTCATTTCTTTGTGGTCTAGAAATTCTAATTCAGGCATACCTATTTTAGTATTTTCCTGTAAGAACATTGAAGGAGTTATAATTTGAAGATCTTCATTATTATCTGTAACATACGTCAAGGGGCGGGCATTTATAATACTTTCACAATCGCAGATAACGGTATGTAGTTCTTCAAAATTTAAAGACGACTTGCCCAATACCTTTCTCAAGATTCGTTTCAGGATTCCAACAAGCCTTTCCCAAAATCCACCCCACCAAGGTGCAGAAGGTGGAATAAATTTCCAATCTATACGTGAAAACGCAGTAACCGCTTTTACTTTTTCATAGTCAATTGTTTTCAATAAATTGTGGCAGCCAGTAAAGTTTGTGCCGTTATCTGAATATATTATTGCAGGACGACCTCGTCTAGAAATAAGCGTTTCAGTCCTAAGATAAAACTTTCGGTTGAAAGAGCTGTCAATAGCTCGAAATGCACAGCTCTAAAAACTGCACACGTGACTATCAAAATCCAGACTTTAGATTGATTTTTCAAATAAAGAGGCCCGCACAGATCGATTCCTATTATTTCGAAAATCGCGGCTTCTCTGACACGATCAAGAGGTAAGACACTTTCTACTACATCAGGTGGTTTTGCTGAGTGTCTTTTACAAATGATACATTTGCCGATTACCCTTTTGATTGTTTTCCGACTCTTCAGCACCCAGTAATTTTCTCGTAACGCAGTCATCAACAAGGGTACGCCACAATGACCGAATTCTAAATGTTTCGAAAATATAATCTGTTCTACGACGTAATGATTTGAAGGGAGTGAGATAGGTAATCTAAAATTAAATTCATCTTCTCGTTGAAATATTTTCGTTTTTACGCGTATGATTCCTTCCGAATCTGTAAAAATATTCAGCCATTTCAGTCTTTGATTATGTTCATTCCCAAAGGATTCTTTTTGAACTAATTTTAATAATACTGTTTCTGCTGCTTTTAATTCGTTGTGGGTTAATTGACCGAATATTCTGTCGGTACTACCCCTTTTCGAATTTTGGTAAAATCGCAAAATCCTTTGATTCTGAAAGCCATGATGGCCCTAACCACCACTGAGATTTAATAAGGGATTTTGCACAACAACCGCGTGACGGTAAATCTGCTGGATTCATATGTCCAGGTACGAAATTCCATGAAATGTTGGGTGTAAGCTTTCGAATTTCCCTAACTCTATTTTCTACAAATGTAGCCCAAGGACCTTCCCGTTTTATCCAGTATAACACGTCCATTGAATCTGACCAATAGAAAGTATCAACATTTTCTAATTTCAAATCGTTTTTAATACTATTAGACAATCTAGCTCCAATACAACAGGCCAATAACTCAAGGCGTGGAATGGAAATGTCCTTTAGAGGAGCTACTCTAGAACGAGCCTGAATAAGTTGACAAGTTACACGATTTTCTACATTTCTTAGATAAATGCATGTAGCGTAAGAAAATTTACTAGCGTCGCAGAAAATATGTAAAGATAAGTTTCCCTCTTTTAGAGATAAGTTAGACAATCTTCGCGGGATCTCAAGATTTCCCAAATCATTAATTTCCTTAGTCCATTTTCTAAATTCCTTAACTATCTCATCGGGCAGCTTGGAGTCCCATAACGCCTTTATTTTCCAGCATTTCTGTAAAAGTAATTTTGGAATTAAGGTCACGGGGCAAGTGAAACCGATGGGATCGAATATTTTATGAGTTAAGGACAAAATTGTTCTTTTAGTGATGCACTCATTTTCCAATTTAAAATTCCGAAAATCACACGACAATGTATCACTCTTGGTGTCCCACATTAAACCAAGTAAGGGAATTTTATCCTCATGCGCATCACTCAAATGACCCTTTTCATTAAAGCCTAATCCAATTTCTTCGCACCGATTATGACACCAACCACGAAGATCAAATTGTGCCGAAGCTAAGAGTTTCCGTGCTTCATTGCGAAAATATTCTAACTCTTCTAACGATTCTACACTAGCTACAGAGTTATCTACATAGAAAGATTCTTTAAGTTTTATAGCAACATCTTTAATGTTCTCGGGTGCTTCATCTAAGTGACGTGTTAGAGTAGCGGCCAAAAGGAAGGGGCTACAACTAATCCCAAAGACAACCCGACAATGTCTATAAATTTCAAGGTTTTCTGAATTCCCATCTCTCCACCCGAAAAAACGTAAATAATCTCTATCCTTTTCATTCAGTGATATCTGTGAAAAAGCTTTAAAAATATCTGCTACAATACCTATCTTTCCCACTCTAAATCGATTTAGAACAGAAGGAATTAGTTCAATTAAATTAGGTCCCTTCTCTATACAATCATTTATGGAAACAGAACCCTTAACATGTGCTGATCCATCAAATACTGGCCTAATTTTGGTCGTAGAATTAGGTTTTATTACAGCTCTATGAGGGTGATAATGGACTTTGGTGTTAAGTTTTTCCTCTCCTTTCACTCTTTCAATAATCCCTTCCGTTTCCCACTCATTTAAAACTGCTTCGTAATCTTTCAACAGACCGCAATTTTGGAGATTCTTAATATTATTTTGCAGACGTTTTATCGCTAAATCTTTATTACTTGGAATGGGAGGATGCTCACTTAACCAGGGAAGACAAACTTTGTACCTACCATCAGTTTCGCGTCTTACGGTTTCTTTAAAATGCTCCAAAACTAATTTCTGAACTTCTTCCTTAGTTTGTTTTTCCGCCGGATCTACTATGCCTAAAGAATCTAAATTCCACAAATCTGTAATTTTGGCATCGTTTACATATAATGAAAGGACCAAAA
Source organism: Maratus speculifer (assembly GCA_964019185.1). Classification (NCBI taxonomy): domain Eukaryota; kingdom Metazoa; phylum Arthropoda; class Arachnida; order Araneae; family Salticidae; genus Maratus; species Maratus speculifer. The sequence goes on from OZ025290.1 coordinate 119,085,954, forward strand.
GAGAACTATCCCTTTCATTTCCGCCAATTTTGCCCATAGTAGTCCAACCTAGTTTTGTTTGCATCGCAACCAAACCACAAGATACATTTTCTATTTTTCCTGTAAACAGTTCTCCCACAACATCTGCTCCCAAAAGTACATGTATTTCATTTAAATTTCTTTCATATAAACAATTTTTACCTTCAGGGCAGATATCGCTCAAAAATATTTTTTTTCCTTGTAATTCCGCAATACAACGAATGTCTCTAATTTTGGGTACATTAGCACAAATTTTTTCTTGTTCCATTACCTCAATTTTAATCTTTTTACCTCCCCTTAAACCCTTTAAATTAACAGAATAACAGTTATGATCTACCGTTGTTTCGGTACCTCCAAACAACCCGTGAGTAATTCTGACCTTTCTTAAACTTTTTAATTCCATCTTATTGGCTACGAACTTTGAAATATACGACTTAGAAGAAGCCGTATCTATCAATGCGCGTACTATATATTCACAACCATTATTTCTTACATAAACATATAAAGTTTGTAAATAAACTTCTTTCTGCAAGTTTTCATTCGCAAAAAGGGCAGTATCCGACACTTCGGTCTGTTGTTTAGATTTTTCCTTTTTTACGTTTCTATAACAAAATAATGTGTTATGATTCCCGTTACAAATCCGGCATTTTATATTTTTTTTTGCAAAAACGCGATAAATGTTTTTTCATTTCTAGGCACTTAAAACATGCTCCTTTTTTCATTAGAATGTTCTTAATTTCATCAATAGATAACTCATTAGTTCTATCGCAATCAACCGATGAGTGATGAAATGATTCACAAAAAACGCAGTTTATTACATTTAAATTCTCTTTTTTGTTCGTTGACACTAAATCATTAGCTGTGGGATAATTTTTTTGTTTATTGTTATTTCGAAACGAATTAAAGTTTTTCTTTTCAGGAGGGATAAAAAAATTTCTATCTTCGTTAATTGGGTTTATTACTAGATTAGCCTTTTCTCTTGCTTTTAAACAAGTAGATAAAAAATTCATTAGTTCTTCAATTTCATAAAATCCTTTTTCATTATCGGACTTGTTAAGTTCTATTAACAAATCTTTCGGAATTGTTTTCAAAATGGTTGTACATAGAGATGTAAATTTTCCGGAAAAATATAAGTGGCGGAAAAAAACTGGTTTTTTACCGGTTTTTTTCGGAAAAAAACGGAAAAATTGGAAAAATTGATTTTTCATGATTGTTTCTCCCAAATAAATTATATTTTCTTAGAAAATATTGAATAATAAACATTTTTTTTCCATTTATTTGTACTAACAGAAAATTATTTTCACTTTATATTTCAAAATAAAAAGAAAGAAGCAAAGCCTGGTTTTAAAAGTTAATTTTTTTTTTTTCCACAGCCAAAGAATTTTTATTAAACGCTATTGTTTGTTATATCATATCTCTGTTGAAATGATTCTTTAGTTACATGTTTAACTACCAATTGACCTAATATAAAAAAAATGAGCCAATATGTCTGCAGTTTGGAATGAAATAAATTAAGCATTCCATTTACATAAGTATAGTAGTAAGTAAAATGATACTAGTTTAAAGAAATAAATTATTGCAGTTTTGACATTATTATGAATGTCAGTATTCAAAAATTCCATTGTTTGTTTAGAAAATGTATATTTTTACAATATTACAATTTTTTCCTTACAATCATAATTTTATTTCCTTTAAAAAATATGTTTAGTTTTGGTATAGCTTGCCAATCTCAACTCAAAAAAGTTTTGATTTAGTTTAGTAATCTAAATTCAAACAAAACTAAGTTTTAATTTGGCTTACTCAGGTCTGCAACTAAAAAACAGCATAGGATTTATTGACTGTTAGATTTTTACTCACTAAAACCAGGATTTTTTTTTTTTTTTTTTTGAAGTTTAATAAAACATAATTTTTTTCCTTTTGTCCTGAAATCTGGTATTCCATTCTTGAGTAAGAAACCATATTCAATAATGTTTCCTTATGGTAATTTCATATTTCTAAGAGTGGAACTCGAAAGTTATGAAATCAGAACACTACAAATATAAAATGCTCACTATTTGAGGAATTAACAAAAGTAGTTACACACAGAGATAAACTTCTACTGTACTTTAGAAAACTACTAAAATTCAAAGTTTAATCAAGAGGGAAAGTATAATTTGGAACATAGTTACTTGTAATAAAATATGGAATTTTTTTTTCATCGCAGTTATACTTTTCTAATGCAAACTGCCCATGTTTTGCAACATTACTGTATATTATGGAGGTAAAGTGGAGGTCAATTTTAGATTCAACACCTTTAAAAAACATTCAATTAATCACCTATAACGAAATCTTGAAAAATGCAGTATAGTAGTGCCACCTATAGTGCAATTTACACTAAAAACTAAACAACATTAATATATATCAGGAACTGGCTTAATCTGTAGTTTGATGAAAAATCGTTCTTTAATTCTTGAGATAGAGCTATTGCAATAATCATGGATAATACAGCATAGCAGCAGCATCTGTTGAGCGATTTACACCAAAAAGTAATTAACACGAAATTATATCAAGGATTAACTTATTCTGAAGTTTTATGAAAATCCATACATTAGCTCTTGAGATAGAACTATTGTGGAAATCATAAATAATGCAGCATAGCAGCGCCATCGGTTGGGCAACATACACTAATAACTAAACATCTCGAGGTTATATCAAGGTGTAACTGAATCTAAAGTTTTGTGAATTTATGTGCATCAGTTCTTGAGATAGAGTGTCCATAAAATTTTTGTCACATACAGATTCACAAAATGAGATATTTTTTCAAAAACCACCAAATCGTGTTCAGGACCTTCTAAAAAGTTTAAATACACCAAAAACTGGAAATCAAATTTTTCACGAATTCAATACTTACTTCTTGTAAAGATAGAAAAAAGTAATAAATGTATGCTTCAAATTTTATGTTAAATTTTTAATTTTATCATTTCGATTAATCGGCATATTTTTGAAATAATTTTGCACATGAATTAATTTTTAAAAAGAGAAGTTGCATTTATTTATACATCTAGATTTTTTTCATGTAATCCTGTTTTTGTGAAATCGCGAACATCTTGTGTATACTTGCACAAAATATAATCAAAATTTGTGAATTAGAAATTATTACTATATTTAGGTTCATATTTAGACATATTTTATAAGGTTATTCATACATATATACAACTTTATAAGATTCAGTTGCTATATGGCATGAGATTTTATTTCTTCAAACACTGCATTTGTGAAAGGTTCAATTTGAAGTTTAAACTTTTTTCTGAAATGTTTATTTTAAAGAGAAATTTTGTGAAATGTCTTGTGTTTCAAAGTAGAAAAAATGTGAAGGATCCTTTAAAGTCTTCTCAAATAGATTTCCTGTCAGAGATCAGATTATCCACATTAAGTTTTCATGTGGGACACTCAACATAAAAATAAATAAAATAAAAAGTATGAGAATGTAGCTATTACAAAACTTTCAATACATTATTTTGCAAATGAAATTTCAAATTTTCCAGTTCGGAAAAATTGAAAAATAAGCCTTCGGAAAAAAACTGAAAAAAACCGGTTTTTTTCCCAATTTTTCCGGTTTTTTTCCGAGCATTCCCATCTCTAGTTGTACATAATACACTTGAAATGTTATTTATATCTGTTCCTAAGCTTTGCAAACTTCTCAGTTCCACTGATAATTTATCAAAATATTGTCGGAAAGCATATATATCATTCGAAGTTCTCAACGGCTTGATAGCTAAAAGATTACTAATATGATTGTGCATTAATAATTGTTTATTAGCAAACCTACTTTTCAGCAATTCTATAGCCGCATCGTAATTTTTTTCGGAACCAGGAAAACCTTCAATTGCGTTTAAAGCGGTCGATCTTAATTGCGATCTTAAATAATTAAATTTATCAACTTTATTTAACGACTTATTATCATGAATGGCCGATTCAAAACTGCTTCAAAAGGAAAGCCATTCATTTATATTTCCATCAAATATTGGTATATGCAATTTCGGTAACTTAACTTTTACAGAATTATCTACTTTTTCATTAAATGCACTGTCTGAAAATTGTTCTTTGTTACTTTCTTGTTTTGATTTTAAATTTAAAAATCCGGCATTTAATTCTCTAATTTTCTTATTTGCGCGTGACTTCCATAATATTACATTTTCGCTATACTTTTCAGCGGCTTCTAATTCTTTCTCTAAATCATCGGGATTGACTAATAATTCAATTGAATTATCTGTTGTCTTAAGTGACTTAAATTTGTCGGTCAATGTTTCAACATGTTCTTGCAGTTCTTCAATAGACACATCGTCTGATTTTATGGAAGTTTCGATTTTATTTAGAATTTTCGTAACAGCAGATCGAAAAATCGTTCTTCTTTTTTTAAGTGTTTCTAAATTTTCAGCCATTTTTTTTCTTTTTCTCTACTTAATTAGTTAATTTCGAAATTCAAATTCTTAATTATTTCAAAATATATTACCACCGTACATCCCGGCAGGGATGCCATGTTGATTTCAAATACGTCATTACAGTAGAAAAATAATATTCTTAAAAATAATAATATAAAATTTTCCTACCTTTCTTGAGGGTTCTTGAGGGATGTACGGTGGGCAAAATCGTAATTCTTGGCCATCTTCAAAAACTGAAAATTCACAGAAAAAAAAAAAAAAAAAAAAGACAAAACGTAAACACACAAAAAAGATTAATTATTTACACGCGCGCACAGATATTACATGAATTTTTCTCAAAATGAGCGGCTGCTGGCGCCAGGGAGTCTTCGTGAAGAGTGTTTTCACAGAAAGTGTTTCATAATCTATGCTTGATGCCCGATTGTCCTTTCTTGTTTGGGTTTCACAAACGTTTCAGAAGTCAGAGTGATATAACTTTATTCCTTTTTACTTGAGACAAAGAAGAAACATTTGAAGTACAAAAATGTTACTAATCCAGTGTTATCTTATCTGAAATTCTGAGGTTATTGATTCAAAAATCATTTAATTGGCATGAAAGCTAAAAATAAAAAGAAAGAAAAAAAAGTTATCGTTTAGCCACATTTTTGCAGATATCATACATTAAGGGGACGGTGGACGTTAATTTTATTTTTTAATTTTCATCATCGCAATATGAAATTTTGTGCATATATACATTTCACTAAAAGCATGTGAACACCTTAAAAACTTTTCCAATTTTATTAAAATATTTAAATTTTTAAATGCTCTTCGTGTTTTAATTTTTGATATATTTTCTTGATTTTGCATTTTTATCACTTAAAACTCTATTATAAACAAAATTGTGTAATATTTTTATAATCTCTTGAATAGTTAGTATTTTACAGATTTTTTTTTTCTAAATTCCATATCGATTTTCATCAAAATTTTGCCTTTTAATAAGCAAAAAATCAAATTTGACTATCTTAATAAAGACGAATTTTAAAAAGCTTACACAATTTCTTTCTAAACAATATCAGGATACTTCTTTTACAATTTCATAAATATTGATAAAAAAAATTACGTCGCAAGGAGCATTTCAAAAATCAAAAAACGCTGAAAATTACTTTTGGGAAAAACAGATTTAAAGTATATAAATACACTTACTTGTTATTATTTATTTCTTAAAACCATCATAAATGATATTTTACTAAGAAGAAACCTGTTTTAGTACTATTATACCACAGAAAAAGACCTTTTTTGGGACGATTTTGCTGTAGACGATTTTGCTCAAGTAAATGTACACTGTCCCTTTAAAATGAAAAATATAATTATGGAATTCTTTTCAACTTAGAAAATTTGAAAAACAAATTAAATGTATAGGTTTATTGAATCAAAAAAGAGGAATGGAAGCTAGTTTGGAAAAAGTGCAAATCCTAATTGATCAAGTGAAATTATTAGCTTTTCAAAATAAGCATTATTTTGCATGGTTTAGCTATTTAAAAACTTCTCTTTCCATTCAAAAGAATACATGCATGTCAAAATGCTCTCGGCTCCAGAAACTGCTGCATAAATGGGACGAAATATTCCCCCCCCCCCCCAAAAAAAAAAAAAAAAAAAACTTTGTTTAAAGTTCTTTTTTAAATTATTTTTCATACTGCAAAGACATCTTTAACAATTTCACTTACATGATTTCAGATGCTAATAACATAAACTGATTTTTTTTTTTTTGGAGGGGGGGGGGGTGGTGGTGGATAGTTTATCCACTCAACATTTCAGAAACTAACTCTTAAGATGTGAATGTTCAAAATATCTGAAAATTACCCCAATATTCTTCCAAGTTTTCCTTTTGATTTTTTGCATCAATTCAGAAAATGTCTTTTTTTTTTTTTTTTTTTTTTTTTTTTTTCGCTAGAGCTCTTTCATACCTGCTTTAATTAATCGGATTTAGATTCAAGATAGGCAATTTAGGTCATGCTGGAAATAAAAGGAACTTCTTTTACATTTCTTTAGTACCTTTGGATGATACGAAATTTTGAATGATTTGTTCTGCTCCCACGCTTGTTACTAGATAATGTCAAAACATGATTTTTAAGATATTAAAATTTAAGTAAAAGAATTTCTCTCATGTTTGTGCATTATTACTAGCCGGTTTGGGCTTGTACGCTGGTCAATGTAAACAAACAAACCTTGAATCAAACGATTTACACATTGGCAACATTGGTAAATTTAAACTATTGTATGAAACTATACTGACTTTTATCTGAAATGCTGCCTTCTGCAATGCTGAAAATGATACGAACGCTATTGCGTTATTGCATATTCTGGTGTGTCGGACAAAATTTGAATTGTTAACACTTTTGGATCCATTTTTTTTTTTTTTTTTTTTTTTTTTTTTTCGATTTTGTTTAATGAATTACTTTTTCGTTAATAATGTTAATAGCAGCTATCCAAATGGAATAATTGAGTAAGTTAGTATTGTATAAAATGTAATAGTTGCTTAATAATTATAAACTAGATAATTATATTTTCTTTTTTCTATCTTTTTTTTTAAATGAAGAACGTCTGTATCTGCTTGTTTACTTTTAAAAATAAATATTCTTATTTCATGAAAAGTTTTTGTTTTAAGTCTTAAACCTTAACTGCTGTGAACGGCCTCACAGTCATCTGCTATATTCAGTTTCCACAGTTTACCTTTCTGTTATTTTCAATACAACTACTGTAACTTTCAATATAACTACTAGTTTAATTTTCATTCGTTTGGAAATTCAGAGTGTCGTTAAAGACGTCTGAATGAGGGAATTTTTATTATAATAGCAGAATACATAAAGCATGGAGATAGAATAGTATTATTTCTAGCTTCATGACATAAAGTTAAGCGCAGAAACAGTATCTTATGAGCCATTTAATCTTTTTTTTTCCATTTTTCGATCAACGCTCACAGTATTTATGGAACAATTTTTGACACAGTAAAAGTTTACTTCTATTTGAGGTCTTACGGACACCTGTGTTTTTCGATTTTCGTGGTTTAACTTGTAATTTTCAGTTCAACGATAGGTACTAGCTAGTGAAATCCATTAATGCTTGTACATAACTCATTCGTTTTATTAGAAATGGAGCAAAAATACGCACTGCTTAAAAAAAAGTCACATTATAAAAATAAATACGCTATTTGCTTTGAATTTAATTAATCTTTTATAATTTCTGGAAAATTATTTATCTGTTTACTACATAAAAAAAGATTGATAACAATATTCACTTTTATGTATTTAAAATTTAACTGATGTTACAGAAGTTATCACACAACTACTGTGAAGCGGTCTATGAGTCCATTTTATTAAAAGATGAATAAAAGGCGCGATTAACTCATAGGATTGTGTTTTTGTAAGAAACTTTTTGTACAGGTATGTTATATTAATTAAAACTCACCAATTCAAAAGTATCTAATGATATATAAAAATTCCAAATGATACAAAATTTCGATAGTGTTTGCAGTTACATTTAAAGTTACATGTTAAACTATAAAAACTGAAATGAATAGCGGTTTGTGAGGCCGGTAACATCAAATAAAGGTTAAATAATAGGATTTTACTGAAAAAAAAACCTTCTAACCATTTTCTTTTATCATCGAAAATCCATTTTTAGCAATAGTGCAGGTCAGTAGAAATCTTCTAGTCCATTTCAATTGGGGTTCTACCTAGTACTCAAAAAAGTTGTCTGTCTTGGCTTTGTTTGTACACATTGAAAGCCACTTTTTTAAAAACAATTTGAATATTCACTGGATAGAAGGGGAAAAAAAGGCAAAGAAATAATGTGGTGCATATTGGAAAGGGAGAGGGGGAGGTGTCTGAGAAATTTAAGTCATCTCCTCAAACTTTCATAGATTGTTTCTATATTTCCTTAAAATATCCGCATGTGTTTTGAACAATTGAAAATCATATAAATAAAGTTGTTTAAAATGTCTGACTTTAGGAAAAATAAAGTTTGCATAAAGTTCTTTTTCGGAACATAGTATTTTGACCCGTCCATGTCTAAATACTTATGGTTAATTTTAGTGAAGTGGAGATTTATTGCTGGAACAAAGATAAAATTGACATAAACATATACATAAAAAAAAAAAAAAAAAAAAAAAAAAAAAAAAAAAAATACAAATACTAAATAAATAAAATGTGACCAAATCATAAGGATTTATCACTAATAAAGGTTCAACCATTTCTTTGGAATTACTTTCACATCTAATATTTATAATCCCCTTCGTCGTCCCCTTTCTTTAATAAAATCCTTGTCTGCTGCAAGTTTCGTGAAACAAAAAATATATATTCAGCTATATAAATTATTTAAATATGCGACTTTTCGTAAATTACAAAAGTTTACCGGTAGTACTAGAGCTCTAATTCACTAATATCTATAGTTAAACTGAAAATTATAAATTAACCCCTAACAGGCTATTTCATTGAAATGAAAAGACCCTTTCGCTGATGCTAATCCTATAGAAGAAATTTATAAAGATATCTCGGTTGCATTTCAATATTTTTTTTTTTTTTTTTTGGATAGCTGAGATCGATCTGTATGCAGGCCGTTTTTTACTTTTTTGATTTTGTTGACATATATTTTTTATGAGGACGTTTTCATTTTCGGAACCTGTTTGGAAAGCGAAAGTACCTTCATAAAAAAAATATCTGCAACCAAAATCGAAAAGGTAAAAACGGCCTGCATTCAGATCAATCTCAATTATCCAATAGAAAAAAAAAAAAAAAAAATCGAATATTAAATTGCGACCGAGCTATCTTTATAAATTTCTTCTATAAGATTAGCATTAACGAACGGGTCTTGTCATTTGTCTGAAGTTGTCCCTTAATTACTGTGACAAAAATTATTCTATAACTACAATCAAATGAATAAAAAGCTCGATTAACTCAGCATACTGTTTCTATACTAAACGTTAATGTGCGGTATTTTTATAATCGAAATTCACGCATCCAGAAGCCTCTAGCAGTAGTACCAGGGCTTCAAACGTAATAAAATGCCATTAGTATCTGTTGTTAAACTGATAGCTACAAGTCAAAAATCATCAGTTTATTAACAGCAGTTAAGGGTTAAGCATGTATTTATGAATTATTTCGGTCATTTTCTTTTATAATTGATTTTTTTTTTAAACATAATTCTATAACTCTGGCTACATAGATTTAAATAATATCTATTTTATTTGGTTGAAAGAGGAGTAAAAAATCATGTACAAAGTAGAATGTAAAAGTCTGTTTACACAAGAAGCGGAGATTTCTTCATGTTTTTATTGGTTTGTTTTGAGATTCAGTTGGAGAATGTGTATTTGCTTTGGATTATTTTTGTTTTCTAAGAAATTTAGGATTATGTTTGCCTGGTTTGCTCTGTTAGTCAACTATTTAACTTTTTTCCAGTTTTCGAGGAGTTTTTCGTCTACCTTAATGATTTTCCTCTCTCGATATGAATAATACATAGCATTTCATTTCAGTTATTTTTTCATTTAAGAAAATTACATTTAAGAAATATTTTTACGTCAGCTTAATTTCTGTACCAGTTTTGATCGTCAAGAACATTGTCATGAATAGAATGATCTGTATTTTTTCAAAATCCTCAAAGAAATGTTGCTGTTTAATTGGAATTTATCAAATAAGTGAAACGAAAAAATGTGTTCGCTGCAATTTGTTCATCGTCCATCGTCGAAAAACTTATGGAATAGAAGTTGTAACTGCAAAAAAGGCTGTTCAAATATGAAATGTTCCTGTAGATTTGCTGGGATTTTGTGTAACAAAAAATGCCATTCTAAATCATCGTGTTGCACGAAGTAATGTATAAAATGTATTTTAAGATAATGATTTCTTTTTTTTTATATTTCGTTTTTAATATTGAATGTTAGACTTACTTAGACCGTGGGATGCTTTTTGAATCCAATGTATATATAAGTATTTTAAATCAGTCCTGGATCTATTTTGATGCGAGTATTGACGTGATTCACCAATGGGTTATTAGCTTGTGCCAGGAAACTAATAATCATGACTGCTTTAATATATTTTTATTTGTATTCAAGTATAACTCGTAATCACACGTTACTATACTTGTAAATTTGTAGATGATTATATGTTTGTAAAACGATATCCCAAACCCAGGATTGGACAGTATTTACCGTCTGGTGGTTTTTACCGTCTTTGGAAAAACATGTTTTACCACCTATGAAAAAACTTATTAATTTGACTGTCTTTGTCATTTTTATGAAAATTTATCTACTAAGTTTTCATTTTCCCAGGGGTAAAATTTTTCTGGGTATTAAATACTATAATTCCATATAACAATATTCACTAATTTAGTTTCCAAATAGGTATAAATTTTTGAATGCGTATATTCTCAGTGATTGAAAGAATACTATATGAAAACAGTGGATTTTAATGAACATAAAAAGGCCCAGAAAATTTTCATCTGTGTTTTCTTCAGCTATTATGAGATACACATTAAATATTTATTATATTCAATGCTTTTATTATATTTAATGCTTTTCATTAAATTTTGCCTTTTTATTTTATTTTTATTTTTTTCTTTTAGAGAGAAAAATTTTTTGGAAATGAAAGTGTAAAAGAGTACGTTTGAATGTAAACTTTCGTTATGAAACAATAAACATTTGTTGTATAGATTTGGAAAATTATAGAAAATATATAAAATCTCTATGATTAAAGTACATCAGCAGCATTAGAGAACTGATTAAATCTTTATTTCCCTTTTTGTCATATATATATAAATATATAAATACGCCATTTAGAATACGCCCATAGAATTTTTATCAATTATATTAAAATAGAGTTTAAGGAGTACGAGTTTATTCTATATCGTTAGCTTTTTACCACCTTTTTCCCCAGGTTTTTTACCGGCAAAAACCTAATTTTTACCATGTCCTGAAAAAACAGTTTAATGAATAATACAGTATAAGTATCATATAAGTACAGTTTTCACTAAGAAAATCAAACTTGTTCCAAACTCAAGCCAAAGTTGATTCATTAATGATCATCTACAGTTATAGAAACCGTTTTTTCTTGAATTGACTTTCTGTAACACAACAATCCACATTTTATATGAAGTAATGTATGAATTGTTCCTTTTAAAGACAATTACTTCCGTTCTTAATTTCACTTTCAATATTTTATTCTGAATTTTGAGCCAACGATAAACGCTCGTTAACCATCATCCATAGTTGTTAAAGTATTTCTAAGTTGTGATTTTGTGTATGAAAACATGTTATTCCAATATTCAAAATCATATTGGACGAAGTAACGTACGAGTAAAAAATATAGCTTAGTAAGATAATAATTTATAGTCATAACTTCCTATGAATATTTTGTTGTAAATTCGAAGTGTATGGTTATGCTAATAAACATTTTGAGAGGGGGCAGTAACGTAGCTTGATTTCTCCGCCTCATGGATTTTACTTTCTTTTTTTTCCCCCTTAAATATAATAAACATTTTTAAATATCTTCTGGCCGAATTCGCTAATTAAAAAAGCATTTTACTTGTATGATATTTAACGAAGCCTTTTAAAATTTTCTTGATAATTACATTTTAATAAACTTTTCTTACAATTGTTAAGGACACTTTTTTATTTTAAAATATTATCCATATATTTATAAATATATTCGTACTTACAAATTTCTTTTAAATCTAAAATTTCAGTTTTTACAAAAATTTCAAAACAAATTTCCCTTTTCACCCAACTTTTTCTTCTTATCTCCACCTTTCCTTTCTATTTATTAATTGAACTAATATTTCAATTTACAAAGATTAAAACACCAGAAGTATCGACATAAAAATCATCAATAGCGCATTGTAGCAGATGCGTACATTGCACATAATGTTGATTGTCTGTCACCCCCCCCCCCCAGTAGTAGGAAAAGGACAGTACGGGGACAAGCGCAGGCGGGACTGCGGGACCGTCCCGCCTGCGGTGCCTCCATGCCTCCGGCTGTCCCGCCTGCGGTCCCTCCTGCGCCCACCGTGACACCCCCACTCTCCTACCCCCACTATGCATCCCCCTCCACGAACACCCCCTAGTGGAAAAAAGGAACATTCTATTATAACAGGATAGGTGAACGACCTTCCCTAATTAAAAATATTATCAATCACATCTCAACTCGGAATTATACTATATGATGAAGATTAAATTTATATTTGAATTTTGAACAACCATAATTTTAATGAGTATTATTAATTAAGCGAAACAATGGAAAATCACAGTTTTTAACCATTTTATTTGGATTTCTTCAACTACATGATGAGATTATCAATTTAACACAAGAAAGTTAAACATATATTTGAACTTTGCTTGATAGACATCTTAATGAGTATCGTTAATTAAGTAAAAACAATAGAAAATATCCAATTTTATAGAAAGACTGATTTCTTACGATTTTTATCAACTTAAAAGAGAAAAGTTAAACATGTATCCTAGTTTTTCAACAGCTATAATCTTAATGAGTATCGTTAATTAAGTAAAAAAAACAATGGAAAATATCCAGTTTTATAGAAAAAGACTGATTTCTTACGATTTTTATCAACTTAAAAGAGAAAAGTTAAACGTACATTTCAGTTTTTCAACAGCTATAATCTTAATGAGTATCGTTAATTAAGTAAAAAACAATGAAAAATATCAAGTTTTATAGAAAATGACTGATTTCTTACGATTTTTTCAACTCAAACTTCAGACTCTCAATTTGATAGAAAGAAATTTAAGCATGCATTCCAGTTTTGGACAACCATTTCCTTCACGAACATTATTAATTAAGCAAAACAACAGAAAATATTAAATTTTTAACTGATTTCTTCATATTTTTTTATTATTTTTTTAATATAAAATCAGAATACACAACTTAAAATAGAAATTTAAACATTTTTTTTAGTTTTTGAACAGTCGTTACCTCAAAGAATTTCGATAATTGAACAATTAACAAAGGAAACTAATGATTTTTTAACGAAAAAAGACGAATTAAACGAATTTGGTTAACTTTTACTCTAATTGGAAATTTCATCGTACTTTATATATACCAACTAAGTAGAATTTTAATACATAAACGAATAATTTAAAGAAATCCTCAACACGCAAATGTGAACCTACAGAGCATTTCTTATTACGTCTTATCTAAACTAAAACTTTTTCTGCAACCCCTCCATGCATGCATTCCAGGTAGGGGAACATAACAAAGAATTTTGACGTCACAACTTACAAAGGTATCCAACAAAATGTTCACGTTCAAGAAAAAGTATCACCTAGAGAGAAAAAAAGAAGAGATTTAAGCTATTTATCCATTCTAGTTTTATAACAGTTACCACAACATCTCCAAATTAAAATTTGGAAGTCATAATGAGTGTAATTAATTAAGCAAAATAATAGAAATATTAGTTTTTCAGAGGGGAAAAGACGAATTTAAACAAATTTTATTAGTTTTACACTAGTTTAATAATAATTTTAAGAGGAAAAAGACGAATTTAAACTTTTTTTTTTTTTTTTTTTAGTTTTACACTATTTTTTCTCATCTCCAACACGGATATATCAATTTTAACAGAAGAATTAAACGTATATTTTAGTTTTTAACAACAAAATCTTAACAAGTATCATTAATTAAACAAAAATAAATATCAGTTTTAAAGAAAAGACGAATTTGAATAATTTTACACTAGTATTTTCAAAAGCAACATGGAAATATCAATACTTATTCACATATTTCACTTATTCACTGTATTCAATACTATATTTAATAAATTTGGATACACTTTAAGAATTTCCTAATCTATAATTATATATTAGCTGTATATTTAATGTTACCCATGTTTTCATCATTAGTTCATAATCGTGAATTTTGTACTTTAAATACCATGTATTCAGGTTCAGATTATTTTTACTTGAAATCATACAGAATTTTTTAACAGAGTTTGTTTTTGAAATCATTGAAACAACTGTATTTAATATTTTTAACACCAATTTTCTAAGATTTTCTAACATTTTCCGATTATACATTCCTCAGAAGTACATTTCTAAATGCTACAATCACTTTACATATCGAAAAGATATCATTGAAGCAACTGCATTTAATATTTTTAACACCAATTTTCTAAGATTTTTTAACATTTTCCGGTTATACATTCCTCAAAAGTATGTATTCTAAACAATAGAAAATATTAATTTTAAGAATAAAAAGACGAATTTAAACAAATTTTATTAGTTTTACACTATTTTTTCTCATCTCCAACACGGATATATCAATTTTAACAGAATTAAACGTATATATTAGTTTTTAAGAACAAAAATGTAATAAGTATCATTAATTAAACAAAAAATAAATATCAGTTTTCAAGAAAAGACAATTTTTTACACAAATTTTCAACTTTGAAATACATTTGTTTACATATATTGTTACAATATATTACTAAACTTAAACTTTTTAAAAAGTTTGAATGTTTTTACAAAGGGTTCATATTTATATTTTTCACGTCTTGACTGCATTCGAAATCTTACAACAAAAGTATACTTTTATTATTTTTATTATTATTATTATTCTAGAAAACCTAAAAAGTCATTTCTTGCTGCTTTAAACACTTGACATATTAAAACTACTCTGAGATATTCTACCCATATAATTAATCAAATTAGGACATGATTCATCTTACACTTCAAAATTTCTGAATTTTTACAATACTTATTTTCATCAAACTTTATTCTTGATCCTATATATTTTAGGAGTACAGAATTTTAACATCTGTTTTTATCTACTTATCAGAAAATTATTAAAACACCCAACAACATTTTCCAAATATGAATATTATCTTTACAGTTTAATAATACAAAACATACACGAATACAAAGTTTAATTTTTACAAACATTTCATATTTCAAACCAAACTTTTCGAAATTTTCACATCATAAGAGCAAACATTAGACGAACTTTTTAACTTTTTTTATTGCTTAGATCTTTTCATCATAACTTTTAATTATGATAATTATCCATTTTTAAGTTGATTGTCGAAAAACTAACTGAAATTACATAAACTTAATGTAAAAAACCATGTTCTCACACAATTTCTTGAAATTCAACAAAGAATTGACTATTACTTATCTATTATTATTCCTATTAAATACTTATCTACATCAATATCGACTCTCGATAGTATATAGATATTTCATCATTACACACTTACAACTCTTTTCAAACGTTTATCAGAAAAATAAGTCAATCAAAGTCTAGTAGTTATCACACCTGTTCCTCAGAAATATTACTATCATATGAAACAGTAAAGGAAATTAATAGATATTTAATATTTAATAACCTCATACGTGAAATTACTGTCGAAATGAGAATACTAATTATCTATAAAATCAACTGTTGAACAAAAAAATAGTACAGATTACCGAAAATTCAAATGTTTTTTCTGCAAAAGTTACAAAAATTAACAAATGAATGACAAGTTAGAGAAATAACTAAAAAAGTTAATGAACATATTTACAAATTTATTAAAATCACACCTTTTTCTGGATTACAAACCGCAATTTCTTGAAAAATTTATCACCGAATTTGTAAGATTTTAGTCATGTAGTTAGTGTATGTAAATACACTCAATAAATATTCAAAATTAACAAAAATATAATTTTTTCTCATCAATAAGCAGAAATTCTATATTAAAAGAATATTTTCATAGTAGTACTTATAAAAATGAGAGTTTACAAACTGATTTTCATAATTTTATCACATTTAAACTTAATATTTTACATAAAACATTATTTAATCAAATTTTATGCTTTCTAATTCAGTAAAATTCAATACTTTTTTAGTTTTTAAACCAATACCACAATATTTATTTACATCAAACTTGATTCTTCACCTTTTATATTTCCACATTACACACGTGAGATAAATACTAACTTGGATCAGGAGTTGAAGTCAATTGATTCCATTCGATTTTCATCATGTACGCATTGCTCCTACACGAAATTTCTTACTGCTATAATCATCTAATGTATTAAAACTAATCTACTCATATTTTTAATCAATTCACCAGATGTTTCATCTCGCACTTCTGAATTATCGTGCATCAAGTTGCTTAAAATATAAATACTATCTTTATAGTTTTAATGATATATAGTATACATGGTTTATCTTGAGTTAGCACTTCCATACTATTAATCAAATTATATGTTTCATCTTGCATCTGAATTATCGTCCATCGAGTTTTTTTTAAATAATAATATATTTATAGTTTTTGATTATAAGGTACCCTGGGGTAATAACGCCACGTTAAGGTTCTACCAATTTTCACGGCTTAGTTTTAGATTGTATTTTTCAAACAAATGTAGGATCTGATACAGCAACTCATTGACTATCTATATAACATAAAATAATTTAACAGATATGTATTCATAAAATGAAATGGCGTTTTTTCTTGACCCATGCTATTTGGCGTTATTACCCACCTATATGGGTAATAACGCCATGCAAACAAAAGTATGAAATATGATGGAGTAATTGCATGTAGATAGCCCAATTCTAAAAATACAAACTCTACAAACTTAGAAATTGACAAATTGCATTCTAAGCTATTGAAAAAGTTCAATTTTTTGTGAAAGTGTAAGAAAAATAAAGGTGTGGTGTGGGAGAGGGGGATGAGTCAAAAGAATATCAGACAGTCAGCTTTTTTGCTTAAAAAGGACCGTTTAAATAGAAATATGAGAAACATTGCACAGTTTTAACTGTGTTTATTTGAATCAGTATTTAGGATGTAGCTCGGCCACTGTAGGGAATCAACCGGGGTATTAATGTCAAGGATTGGCGTTATTACCCCGTTATAGTTATTGCGCAGTACATTTTAAATTACAAATTATCTCGAGAAGATATCCAAAATCTTCAACAACATTTTAAAAATACATGAAATGCACTACAAATTTATGTAATTAACAAAGTATTTCCGGATAAAAAGATAGTCTTCACATCATAAAACGTATCTCGCAAATTTTAGATCAAGCGTTAATTTTAGTTGTTTGTAAAAACAATAAGACCTAAAAATGAAACAAATTAACTTGAAGCTGTTTTTTGCGATTTATATGACTCAAAACCCTTCTGCGCAGAGCACATGGGTGTCGTTTACCTGATTATTTCATAATTATGCAAAATATAAGCATTTGGCGTTATTACCCCGCCTGGCGTTATTACCCCAGGGTACCTTACATAGCATGTACAAATACAATCTTTAATTTTAACATTTCATATTTCAAATAACCTATTTCCGAAACCAAGCTATGTGAATTTTACCACAATACTTATTATCATAGAATAATTTGTGTTTCACACTTTTCTAAAAATTATCAGATATGTACCCCTCAGAGAAATTACTATCATATGAATAAATGAAGAAAATTTAATTTATATTAAATGTACACGAAATTGATTGCAATATACATGAATTTAATAAAAATAAATAAATAAGCGATTATTTATACATTAAACCTTTACTAAATATATACTTCTTTCATTATACAGATGTTTCAACAAGATGAACCAAAACAGCAGCAAACTTCAGAAATTAATGATCCGAATGATTCATCTCTAGCACATGTAGCGTTAACGAATAACACATATGTGAGTACTTATATGAGAAATACTAGAATTCGTATATGAAACGTAATTAGAGTAAATACAAAATGATTTGTCTTACTACCTACACTTTAACAAGTGCTTTTTACCTATATTATTGAAGAGAATCCTAACTGTGTCCATTTATTTCTACTACAGATAAGCTCTATTTGCTACAAACACTTCTTAAGTAAATGGAATTTAACAGAATATACAAAAATCTATACAGGTGAAAAACCCTACACTTGGAAAGATTACCATAAATGCTGTTTTCAAGGAGACGTGAATAAAAAATGCACACATCATCATATAAAGCATCGTCGGATATATGTAAACTTAGCGAAGATATTCAAAAATTAGTCAGACTTTTGTAGAATTTAGAAATAAAGGAAGATATTTAGGCTATTTATCCATCATATTTTCACAATATCTCAAACTTAAAATTTGGAAGACATACACACTGCTGAAAAGTAATTTTGTGATTCTTCTAACCAGTATGAATGTATAGATATTATTTTGCAGTGTATTCTTTAAATGCTCACATTAAATATTCTTTTATATGCATATATCGTTGTGTTTATTTTTATAATACCTATTACATTAATGAAATACATAACATTTTAAGTGAAATAACACTCTCACAACTTAAAAAATGCATAAGAACATACAAAAAATAAGCAGATGTATGAAAAAATATGCAAGTTTACAAAATAATTTCATTGTTTTCTAGAAATATTAACAAAAAATATTTACAATATGAAAAAATTGCAAAAGTGAAAAGAAAAAACACAAATGTAAAAACAAAAACCACAAAGTGAAAAACTCATAACAAAGTTTTTGAAAAAAAATATTTACAACAAAATTTTTTTTACAAAAACCAAAACTTCCAAAAATATTTTTTTCAAAAACTTTGTTATGAGTTTTTCACTTTGTGGTTTTTGTTTTTACATTTGTGTTTTTTCTTTTCACTTTTGCAATTTTTTCATATTGTAAATATTTTTTGTTAATATTTCTAGAAAACAATGAAATTATTTTGTAAACTTGCATATTTTTTCATACATCTGCTTATTTTTTGTATGTTCTTATGCATTTTTTAAGTTGTGAGAGTGTTATTTCACTTAAAATGTTATGTATTTCATTAATGTAATAGGTATTATAAAAATAAACACAACGATATATGCATATAAAAGAATATTTAATGTGAGCATTTAAAGAATACACTGCAAAATAATATCTATACATTCATACTGGTTAGAAGAATCACAAAATTACTTTTCAGCAGTGTGTATGTCTTCCAAATTTTAAGTTTGAGATATTGTGAAAATATGATGGATAAATAGCCTAAATATCTTCCTTTATTTCTAAATTCTACAAAAGTCTGACTAATTTTTGAATATCTTCGCTAAGTTTACATATATCCGACGATGCTTTATATGATGATGTGGGCATTTTTTATTCACGTCTCCTTGAAAACAGCATTTATGGTAATCTTTCCAAGTGTAGGGTTTTTCACCTGTATAGATTTTTGTATGTTCTGTTAAATTCCATTTACTTAAGAAGTGTTTGTAGCAAATAGAGCACATCTGTAGTAGAAATAAATGGACACAGTTAGGATTCTCTTCAATAATATAGGTAAAAAGCACTTGTTAAAGTGTAGGTAGTAAGACAAATCATTTTGTATTTACTCTAATTACGTTTCATATACGAATTCTAGTATTTCTCATATAAGTACTCACATATGTGTTATTCGTTAACGCTACATGTGCTAGAGATGAATCATTCGGATCATTAATTTCTGAAGTTTGCTGCTGTTTTGGTTCATCTTGTTGAAACATCTGTATAATGAAAGAAGTATATATTTAGTAAAGGTTTAATGCATAAATAATCGCTTATTTATTTATTTTTATTAAATTCATGTATATTGCAATGAATTTCGTGTACATTTAATATAAATTAAATTTTCTTCATTTATTCATATGATAGTAATTTCTCTGAGGGGTACATATCTGATAATTTTTAGAAAAGTGTGAAACACAAATTATTCTATGATAATAAGTATTGTGGTAAAATTCACATAGCTTGGTTTCGGAAATAGGTTATTTGAAATATGAAATGTTAAAATTAAAGATTGTATTTGTACATGCTATGTATAATCAAAAACTATAAATATATTATTATTTAAAAAAAACTCGATGGACGATAATTCAGATGCAAGATGAAACATATAATTTGATTAATAGTATGGAAGTGCTAACTCAAGATAAACCATGTATACTATATATCATTAAAACTATAAAGATAGTATTTATATTTTAAGCAACTTGATGCACGATAATTCAGAAGTGCGAGATGAAACATCTGGTGAATTGATTAAAAATATGAGTAGATTAGTTTTAATACATTAGATGATTATAGCAGTAAGAAATTTCGTGTAGGAGCAATGCGTACATGATGAAAATCGAATGGAATCAATTGACTTCAACTCCTGATCCAAGTTAGTATTTATCTCACGTGTGTAATGTGGAAATATAAAAGGTGAAGAATCAAGTTTGATGTAAATAAATATTGTGGTATTGGTTTAAAAACTAAAAAAGTATTGAATTTTACTGAATTAGAAAGCATAAAATTTGATTAAATAATGTTTTATGTAAAATATTAAGTTTAAATGTGATAAAATTATGAAAATCAGTTTGTAAACTCTCATTTTTATAAGTACTACTATGAAAATATTCTTTTAATATAGAATTTCTGCTTATTGATGAGAAAAAATTATATTTTTGTTAATTTTGAATATTTATTGAGTGTATGTAATACTAGGACTAAAATCTTACAAATTCGGTGATAAATTTTTCAAGAAATTGCGGTTTGTAATCCAGAAAAAGGTGTGATTTTAATAAATTTGTAAATATGTTCATTAACTTTTTTAGTTATTTCTCTAACTTGTCATTCATTTGTTAATTTTTGTAACTTTTGCAGAAAAAACATTTGAATTTTCGGTAATCTGTACTATTTTTTTGTTCAACAGTTGATTTTATAGATAATTAGTATTCTCATTTCGACAGTAATTTCACGTATGAGGTTATTAAATATTAAATATCTATTAATTTCCTTTACTGTTTCATATGATAGTAATATTTCTGAGGAACAGGTGTGATAACTACTAGACTTTGATTGACTTATTTTTCTGATAAACGTTTGAAAAGAGTTGTAAGTGTGTAATGATGAAATATCTATATACTATCGAGAGTCGATATTGATGTAGATAAGTATTTAATAGGAATAATAATAGATAAGTAATAGTCAATTCTTTGTTGAATTTCAAGAAATTGTGTGAGAACATGGTTTTTTACATTAAGTTTATGTAATTTCAGTTAGTTTTTCGACAATCAACTTAAAAATGGATAATTATCATAATTAAAAGTTATGATGAAAAGATCTAAGCAATAAAAAAAGTTAAAAAGTTCGTCTAATGTTTGCTCTTATGATGTGAAAATTTCGAAAAGTTTGGTTTGAAATATGAAATGTTTGTAAAAATTAAACTTTGTATTCGTGTATGTTTTGTATTATTAAACTGTAAAGATAATATTCATATTTGGAAAATGTTGTTGGGTGTTTTAATAATTTTCTGATAAGTAGATAAAAACAGATGTTAAAATTCTGTACTCCTAAAATATATAGGATCAAGAATAAAGTTTGATGAAAATAAGTATTGTAAAAATTCAGAAATTTTGAAGTGTAAGATGAATCATGTCCTAATTTGATTAATTATATGGGTAGAATATCTCAGAGTAGTTTTAATATGTCAAGTGTTTAAAGCAGCAAGAAATGACTTTTTAGGTTTTCTAGAATAATAATAATAATAAAAATAATAAAAGCATACTTTTGTTGTAAGATTTCGAATGCAGTCAAGACGTGAAAAATATAAATATGAACCCTTTGTAAAAACATTCAAACTTTTTAAAAAGTTTAAGTTTAGTAATATATTGTAACAATATATGTAAACAAATGTATTTCAAAGTTGAAAATTTGTGTAAAAAATTGTCTTTTCTTGAAAACTGATATTTATTTTTTGTTTAATTAATGATACTTATTACATTTTTGTTCTTAAAAACTAATATATACGTTTAATTCTGTTAAAATTGATATATCCGTGTTGGAGATGAGAAAAAATAGTGTAAAACTAATAAAATTTGTTTAAATTCGTCTTTTTATTCTTAAAATTAATATTTTCTATTGTTTAGAATACATACTTTTGAGTAATGTATAACCGGAAAATGTTAAAAAATCTTAGAAAATTGGTGTTAAAAATATTAAATGCAGTTGCTTCAATGATATCTTTTCGATATGTAAAGTGATTGTAGCATTTAGAAATGTACTTCTGAGGAATGTATAATCGGAAAATGTTAGAAAATCTTAGAAAATTGGTGTTAAAAATATTAAATACAGTTGTTTCAATGATTTCAAAAACAAACTCTGTTAAAAAATTCTGTATGATTTCAAGTAAAAATAATCTGAACCTGAATACATGGTATTTAAAGTACAAAATTCACGATTATGAACTAATGATGAAAACATGGGTAACATTAAATATACAGCTAATATATAATTATAGATTAGGAAATTCTTAAAGTGTATCCAAATTTATTAAATATAGTATTGAATACAGTGAATAAGTGAAATATGTGAATAAGTATTGATATTTCCATGTTGCTTTTGAAAATACTAGTGTAAAATTATTCAAATTCGTCTTTTCTTTAAAACTGATATTTATTTTTGTTTAATTAATGATACTTGTTAAGATTTTGTTGTTAAAAACTAAAATATACGTTTAATTCTTCTGTTAAAATTGATATATCCGTGTTGGAGATGAGAAAAAATAGTGTAAAACTAAAAAAAAAAAAAAAAAAAAGTTTAAATTCGTCTTTTTCCTCTTAAAATTATTATTAAACTAGTGTAAAACTAATAAAATTTGTTTAAATTCGTCTTTTCCCCTCTGAAAAACTAATATTTCTATTATTTTGCTTAATTAATTACACTCATTATGACTTCCAAATTTTAATTTGGAGATGTTGTGGTAACTGTTATAAAACTAGAATGGATAAATAGCTTAAATCTCTTCTTTTTTTCTCTCTAGGTGATACTTTTTCTTGAACGTAAACATTTTGTTGGATACCTTTTAAGTTGTGACGTCAAAATTCTTTGTTATGTTCCCCTTCCTGGAATGCATGCATGGAGGGGTTGCAGAAAAAGTTTTAGTTTAGATAAGACGTAATAAGAAATGCTCTGCAGGTTCACATTTGCGTGTTGAGGATTTCTTTAAATTATTCGTTTATGTATTAAAATTCTACTTAGTTGGTATATATAAAGTACGATGAAATTTCCAATTAGAGTAAAAGTTAACCAAATTCGTTTAATTCGTCTTTTTTCGTTAAAAAATCATTAGTTTCCTTTGTTAATTGTTCAATTATCGAAATTCTTTGAGGTAACGACTGTTCAAAAACTAAAAAAAATGTTTAAATTTCTATTTTAAGTTGTGTATTCTGATTTTATATTAAAAAAATAATAAAAAAATATGAAGAAATCAGTTAAAAATTTAATATTTTCTGTTGTTTTGCTTAATTAATAATGTTCGTGAAGGAAATGGTTGTCCAAAACTGGAATGCATGCTTAAATTTCTTTCTATCAAATTGAGAGTCTGAAGTTTGAGTTGAAAAAATCGTATGAAATCAGTCATTTTCTATAAAACTTGATATTTTTCATTGTTTTTTACTTAATTAACGATACTCATTAAGATTATAGCTGTTGAAAAACTGAAATGTACGTTTAACTTTTCTCTTTTAAGTTGATAAAAATCGTAAGAAATCAGTCTTTTTCTATAAAACTGGATATTTTCCATTGTTTTTTTTTACTTAATTAACGATACTCATTAAGATTATAGCTGTTGAAAAACTAGGATACATGTTTAACTTTTCTCTTTTAAGTTGATAAAAATCGTAAGAAATCAGTCTTTTTCTATAAAATTGGATATTTTCTATTGTTTTTACTTAATTAACGATACTCATTAAGATGTCTATCAAGCAAAGTTCAAATATATGTTTAACTTTCTTGTGTTAAATTGATAATCTCATCATGTAGTTGAAGAAATCCAAATAAAATGGTTAAAAACTGTGATTTTCCATTGTTTCGCTTAATTAATAATACTCATTAAAATTATGGTTGTTCAAAATTCAAATATAAATTTAATCTTCATCATATAGTATGATTCCGAGTTGAGATGTGATTGATAATATTTTTAATTAGGGAAGGTCGTTCACCTATCCTGTTATAATAGAATGTTCCTTTTTTCCACTAGGGGGTGTTCGTGGAGGGGGATGCATAGTGGGGGTAGGAGAGTGGGGGTGTCACGGTGGGCGCAGGAGGGACCGCAGGCGGGACAGCCGGAGGCATGGAGGCACCGCAGGCGGGACGGTCCCGCAGTCCCGCCTGCGCTTGTCCCCGTACTGTCCTTTTCCTACTACTCCCCCACCCTTTAACTGCATTTATCTTAAAATAATAATTGAAAAAATCGAAGGAAATTGCATCTTACTATAATATCTTCCATATCAGACACGGTTTTTATGTGCGTTCGTAATTATGTAAATACGAAGCATCTATAGTCGTCGTTCAGTCTGTCCGTCCGTCTGTCTGCATATAACTGCGAGTGAAAACTGTCCAAGCGAATCGTTTGAAATTTAAAATATATAATTGTTGCATAATTTTATCGAGCCATTTCAAATTTTATGAAAATCGAATGTATAGTTTAAATACAGGGACAATCGCATTACGGCCAACGAGAAAAAATAGTTTCAAATCCATTTTAATGATGTTAGATTCTTTCGAACATAATAAAATTGGTATGCTTCAATGAAGTGTATACTAAAATATGCATCCTGTACAATATGTGGTAAGGTTTTTTTTTTTTTTTTTGTTTTTTTTTAAATTTATTTACGGGCCACACAAAAGTATTCCTTTGCATAATGGTACAGAACGAAACATTGTTTAAAGCGCATTTTGATTATATTAAACTATTTCACATTTTATAAAGTTGATATACGTTTCTGAAGTTTTCTACAAGTCGTAACAGAATGCAGATAGTATTTACAGGACGCGCAAAAGATTTCAACTGTTATACTGTATACCAGTAGCGTATCTAGTATCTAGACTTATCATTTCGGCTGAGATACAGTAAACATTTCTGAGAGGAAATCACAAAAACGTTTATATTTTTGCTTTAAACAGGTTTTTATCATAATAGGTAACGCGTACATGATACAATCGAACCTGCTAAAATAAAAATTACATGTGACTGGATTTTCGTTTTCAGCAGGCTTTTCTCTTAACTAGTATAATTTTTACGGCATGTATCGGAAACTTGGCTAAAATTTTTATTTTGTATTCTCTGCCAGAAAAGACTTTTTTAAATGAAAACTTGCCTGAAATGGACTATTTTTCTTGTTCCTTTTAAATTCCAACTTAGCATTTTCATTGCATTTCATTACATTTTGATAAACTTTCGTAATTAAATTTTGTTTTCTAGAAATTTCGGACGGGTCTGCAGCCCCATTAGTCTACCCCCTGAATACGCTTCTGCTGTATACTATTACGGGGTATTACGTAGTACTATACTATTACGGGGACGCATCATACTGCACGGGGGGAGTGTCGATATTAGAGGAGTGCCGGACTGTCATGCGAGCTGCAAAGTAGCTGTCATCTTTGGATTAAACTGGATTAGCGCATTGGCGTGAATTTGTAAGGGGCATCCATTTTGTATCCTGGTGGAATTATAGAATTTTAAACAGTTCTTCAAGAAAACAAAATGTGACTGTAGTGAAAAGACTGTAGTGACTGTTTGAAAAGTTTCTAGGAATACAATTTACAGGGATGCCACTTTTCCGCCTTTTGGCGGATTTCCGCTTTTTTTAATTTTTAAGAATTCGCGATTATCGTTAAGCAATCACGAGATAAAATAACGATTTTCGTCGAAGGATCGCGAAATAAAACAGCCTTTTCCATCAAACGATCGCGAAGTACAACCGCCATTTTCGTCAAGCGATCGCGAAATATAACATCGATTTTCGTTAAAAGATCGAAAAAAGCGGCTATTTTCATCAAACAGTCGCGATATAAACCAGCAATTTTCATCAAACGGTCGCGATATAAAGCAGCAATTTTCATCAAACGGTCGCAACACGAAACGGTGATTTTTTTGAAAAGATCGCAATGTGAAACGGCGATTTTTGTCAAACGATCGCTAAATAAAACGGCGATTTTTGTCAAACGATCGCTAAATAAAACGGCGATTTTCGTCAAACGATCGTGATATAAAACGGCGATTTTCGTCAAACGATCGCGATATAAAACGGCGATTATCGTCAAACGATCGCGAAACGAAACGGTGATTTTTGTGAAACGGCGATTTTTGTCAAAGGATCGCGATGTGAAACGATGATTTTTGTCAAACGATCATGATGTGAAACAGCGATTTTCGTCAAACGATCGCGATGTGGAACGATGATTTTCGTCAAGCCATCATGATATGAAACGGCTATTTTCGTCAAACGATCGCTAAATAAAACGGCGATTTTCGTCAAACAATCGCAATGTAAAACGACGATTTTCGTCAAACGATCGCGATATGAAACGGCGATTTTCGTCAAACGATCGCGAAAATCACGATGTGGTACGATGATTTTCATCAAACGATCATGATGTGAAACGACGATTATCGTCAAACGATCGCTAAATAAAACGGCGATTTTCGCCAAACGATCATGAAATAAAACCGTTATTTTCGTCAAATAAAACAACCTGCAAAATTTTGCTATTCACTCGTGGAATAATCATTGAATCTATTGCTGGGTTACTTGAATTGGTTTAAAATGATGCGATACATAAAATTCTTCACTGAACCTGCTGCTGGGTTACCTTAATTGATGTAAAATACTGTGAACTTAAGAAAAATCGTTCTAACTTACTCTTATAAATTAAAAGTTTACAACAAAAGAAAAGCTGTAATTCTTTATTTAGTTTATTACAAACAATATAATTTTCAAAATTGACACATAAAGTTGTGAAAAATGTCGTAAATTTTACTTTATGCATAATTTCCTCTTTTTTGCTATTTTCTGAGTGGCATCCCTGAATTTAACAGACATATTGAAAAAATGGGATATATGGGTAGAAGGTAAAAATGATTAAAACCATAATGCGAGTTAATTTACAAGCATGGTTATACAGTCATCTTTTATTGCATTTTCAAAGAATTATTTTCATTTTATTCCTCTGTCGAAGATTGCCAAACGATTTTACGCCTTCCAAGCCATTAAGAGGCTACTTCAGTCAAGCGAAAAGACCCATTCGCTAATGCTAATACTATAAAATAAATTTATAAAGATATCTCGGTTACATTTCGATGTTTAATTTTTTTTTTCTCACTGTGTAGATGAGATCGATCTGTACAAAGGACGTTTTTACTTTTTTGTTTTTGTTTACAGATGTTTTTAATGAGTTACTTTAATTTACTTAAATGATATTTTATTTGAATGAGCATACTATTTTCGAAACCAATTTCAAATATTAAAACATTCTCCAAAAAAAAAAAAAAAAAAAAAAAAAAACAGCTATCGAAATTGAAGAAGTAAAAAAATGTCTTGTACAGGCCAATTTTTGCTATCCATTGCAAAATTATATTAAAATATTGAAATGTAACCGAGATACTTTTGCACATTTTTCTCATTTAGCATTAGTAAACGAATCTGTTTGGATTCGTGACTAAAAGATTTCGTCCTTAAAAGAAACTAGCATACCAAATTTTTAAAAATTCCTGCCAGCTAAGCCTACAGGCGCAGATTAATTTTGAAGTGCTCATTTCAACAATAAAAAATAAAATATGATAGAAATAAACCGAGTTTAACAAGTTTATTTGGCCGCTTTTAAAGAATTTTTATTTTATTTTATTTTATTTATTTATTTATTTATTTTTTGTCAGAGCTGATTTTATTAGAATCATCTTGTGCGTAATTCGGCTCAAAATCCTCACTTTGACAGCATATTTTGAAATATATTCTGGATTTATCCAACCATCGACCAATACGCATTTAAGAACAAATTCGAAATAAAAATGAGTTAGAAACTAGGCAATTTGTTATTTGAATACATTCTGTATTCTTCATTCATGATCGCTTTCAGAAATTCTGTTCAAAACGTCCACTTTGGCAGCATATTTTGAAATATTCTTCAGTTCTTGTAAGTCACAGCAACTTTGGATTTGAATATCTCTGTCAGACTTTTAGATATGGAGATCAAAATTTTTTTGATCAGTTCAGGAACGTATAAGGAATAATTTCCTATACGGGAATTTTGTCTTACGGGGCCGCATAAAAATTTAAATTTCGTGCTTTTTCAAATAGACACCCCCCCCCCCCCCCCAATGGAACTGCAATTAATGTCATCACATTTTGCCGCCTTTTTTATGAAACTTTGTTACTGGAAGTAAGTGCCTAGAGGCGATATTAAAGGAGCTAGCCTGTTTTGCTAATTACGACTCACCCTCTCTCGATATTTATATGCTTACATATAGATAGATAGATTAATGAAGTTTGTTATTGATTGTAGTTTTGGGGTCTAGGGGTCATAATCGGTGTAGATTTGCAAAAAAAAAGCAAAAATTGTAACATAAGAACGATCGCAATAGGTAGTATTCTATACAAAATCTACTTTCTTAATTAACCTTCTTAATAATTTTCGTTTTCACCCATAATCATTTAATTTTAATTTATTTTTTCCAGAAAGAAAACAGGGAAATAAAAACAAGTTTTCTGTTCAACATTTAAAAAATTAAGGAAATTTTAAATGTCACAGTATATACAGGGTAAGGCATAAATATCGAAACAATAGGCTATCTCCTTAAATATAGCCCCTAGACTCATGCTTCCAGCTGCAAAAAATTATCAAAAAAGGTGAATTTTTTGATAAATTGCAACTCCATGGGGGGGGGGGGGGGTCTATTTGAAAAAATACGAAAATTAATTTTTTATACGGCCCCCGTATATGGCAAAATTTCCAATTAGGAAATTATTACTTATCCATTCCTAAATTAAAAAAA
This sequence comes from Maratus speculifer, assembly GCA_964019185.1. Lineage (NCBI taxonomy): Eukaryota > Metazoa > Arthropoda > Arachnida > Araneae > Salticidae > Maratus > Maratus speculifer. The sequence goes on from OZ025290.1 coordinate 119,115,191, forward strand.
AAAAAGTATTGGACGGTAGAGGTCTGCATGGGCCCGGGCCGTCGGAATGGTTCTAAAATTTCTTACGGGCCGGGCCAATAAAAAAATTTAACGGGCCTACTGGCCCGTTATAAAGATTTAAAAAAAACGATAAAATATCAGCTATTTTCATTGAATATGGCTTTAACGAGAATAAATATAAATGTACGTCATGAGCTGATATTAGTTTGACAACATCAATAAAGAAATATAACTTGTACATTGTAGAGATCGGCATAAGTCAGTTACTTTGTCTGACCCGAGCTGAATATTTTTTAAGATTGCTCGTGCTGGGCCGAGATGAGGCTTGCATTGTTTTTCTACATATTGTCGAGCTGTGCTGGAACCAGACTTAATTGCTCCCAAGGTGTGTAGGAACTTATGTTAACGCAACCTTTGGAAATATATTTTTCATGGTTCTTAAATTCACTTTTCAACAAAGGGAAAGTCTGACACATTTTCTGACTAATTTTTAACTGTAAAGATATAAAATCGAAAACCTGGCTATTGAAGAGATTTGGAATCGAATGGCGTTTTCCATTTTTGGTAAATATGATACTTGTATTTACTTGTTGAGATATAAGAGATTCTTGCACATGATTGCATCTCCCTTCCCACGCTGACGATTCCGAAATATCGAATCAAAATGCTAACTTTGACAATATTTAAATTGCTTGTATAAAAAAAGGATAACGCCGTTCAATTACATAGTTTCTGAATAAAAACACCAGCTAATCTTATGCATTTCAGAAAAGAAATGAATTCAGAAATGCGTCAGAAAATAGCTCTTTGGATTTGATAAAATGATATATGATAAATGATCTTTAATAAAATCATATAGAAATATTATTATAAATCTACTCTTTATTATATAGCTTCAAAGGCTATGTTTTTAACTTTTTTTTTTTTTTTAATTCTTAACTATATTAATTTTCAATAAATCTTTATTTGAATGTTGAAAGTCCAAGAATCTAAGTAATCATTAATGTTGCTATTGTGTATTTTGTGTAAAATATACTGTAAAATCATACTATAAGTATGTATACAGTATTCTTTAAAAAATCTTATTTGTATGATAAAAATTTGAATTTTTTCTAAATAGTGGAAAATTTGTCGGCTGGGCGGGGCTCGGGCCAAACTTTTGAGTTTTACACCGAGCAAAGCCGAGACTTGGAAATTTCGGCCCGTACAGAACTCTAGTTTAAGCATGCGTGTTTCATATATATATATATATGTCATAATGCATACCTACGTGTAATTATAAATATGTAAATATTTGGTGTTTTGATATCGATATATCAGAAGAAAATAATTCTAACTTAATAAATGCTGCAATAATATAAATTTGTTTAATTTGCCAAAAATAAAATAAATAATATACATATATATCTATATCTATCTATCTATCTATCTATCTATGTATATATATATATATATGCGCATATATAACACTTCGCTCTATTAGTATTAAAAATTCGTACTTGAAAAATAAATTCAATAATAATTCAGTAATTTTCTGTAATATTTTTTATAAGTATATTATTATCACTATACTTTTTCTTTAAGGAGGTTTTAAAAAAATATATTTTTCCCCACCTATACTTTATTCCCACTATCAAAAAATGGATAACGCCATTCGATTACATAGTTTCTCAATAAAAACACTTGCTAATCTTATGAGTTAAAAAAAATGTATCAGGAAGTAGAGCCTTAAGATTTGGAATATATAATAAAATGATCTAGAAATATTTTCATAAATCTACTTTTATTATACATCTACAAAAATTGCAATGTTTTTAACTTTCTTTTTTCTTTTATTCTAAACCACATTAATTTCTTAATTAATCTTTAATTGAACGTTGAAAGTCTAAGAATCTAAGTAATCATTAATGTTTCTAATGTGTATTTCATGCAAAATATACGATAACATCATTCCATAGATATGTACGCAGTATTCTTTAAAAAATCGTAATTACATGAAAAAAATCTGAATTTTTTAGAAATAGTAAAAATTGTGACGGGCCAGAACAGGCCGGGCCGGACCCGGGCCTGGAAATTCCGGCCCGTGCAGACCTTTATCGGACGGTACGCATATAGCGTACCCTCGTCAGAGCTGACTGTGCGGTCAGTGTCAATTGACGACGGTACGCTGTATGCTATCGAAACCGGTCGGCTGTTTATATACAATATTTGGTGCTTTTTAACGTTGCTAGTTATTGTATTCCAATGACCGTTAGAACCCAAAACTATCCCCAGTTTAACACTTTATACATCTATTTATTTATATAATTTTTTGATGATCATGATAACTTAAAAAATTCTGCGCAAATGTCTTCCGAACTAATACATAAAATCAATGAGCGGAAAATCTCGATCAGGTTAGCTTATGTTCAATTTTGGACAAAAAAGACAGAAATAGGGAGGGATTTCGAGACTTTACCTTTCCAGAGTTTTAGTAAGCAAGAGCGCACCTCAGCTCTTGGCAGGGCGCAGGGTGAATGAAGGGCGCCATCATTCACGTGACCGTAAATATGCACAAGATTATCGCAAAGTGTTTGTAAAAATGAACGCCATAACATAATGCAAATGAATCTTACAGCGGTAAACAAAAGTCCACACAGTTCTGGAGTTAAATGCATTAAATTTCAAATTATACAATTTTCTATGAAAGGATTATCTAAAAATTGAAGGAAGAATAAAATACCAGAAACTTTAACCCATTAGTGCCTAGCGTCCCTTTTTAGGGACACTTCAAAAGGTGATTTCAGCACTGTTTTATGCACTATGGCGATCAATTGATCAAATGGCGATAACGACCTCCATTTTTTGATACAATCAATTTATGAAAATACTGTGAAAGTTAGCGTTTTGAATAGATTTCCGCAAGTGACCGCAAGGAAGAAATATCGGCAACCATTTGACAAGAATCTCTTATATCTCAAAAAGGTTATATTTTATTTACCAAAAATGAAAAACACTATTCGATTTCAAATCCCAGCCATTCCCGAAAGAAATTTATTTCGACGCGACCCGGTGTCAAAATTAAAAGTTCAGCCCGAGCCTGGCTCGGCCTCTTCATAGTTTCTCAGTTCACGGCCTGTACAAATATCAATGAAAACAGTGCGGGTGAGGCCCAATGTAGGCCGACTCAATTTCGACAAAAAATTCAGGCTTTAATTAAAATACGGTTGAGATACCTTTAAAGAATATTATTGTGTGTGTATATATATATATATATATATATATATATATATATATATATATATATATATAGACATCATTCAAGATTATATGATGTCGATTAGTTTTATTGGCTTTTAATCCTTTTTTCTCTGTCCTTGATTTTTACGAAGCAAACCTTCCAAAAGATAAATTATGCCATCAAAAAGCAATGTATTTTATAGTTATAACTTCAAATAGATGTATATACCTATTTTTTTAACTTCAAAAAGATGTATATACCTATTTTTTAACTTCAAAAAGATGTATATACCTATATATATATATATATAACCATTAATATTATTACAACATATGAATATGAACCATTGAATTTAATAAATTATAGTACATTATACATGGAAGTAAAAAATAAAATATGAATATGAATACAAATGGGATTTGTATTCATAAGTATTTATCAGCATTAAATTAGTATAAGTTAGAAATAATAATAATAATAAAAAGCACAATCTTAGAACATGTATTTTTGACTAATTTACAATAATTATGTTTCGGGAAAAAAAAAATATTCTGAATATATGATTTTTTTAAAATAAGTTACCTCCTTTTAAAATTTATATTTTAAAAATTAATATTAAAAAAATCCTGTAAACTATATTTTTTCATTAAATAAAGGGGAAAGTTTAAAATTCGACAAATATTGTTTAGAGTTCAATTTTAAACTACCCCACTTAAAATAATAATAATAATCATTTAAATTTTTATAAAAATTTTATGAGAAATTTTAGGATGTGATTTTGATTACAAATTATATTTTTAACCACCACAGACGAGGGAAAGAAATTAAAATTCTAACTCAATAAATATATTTTTTAAAGGTTTCCTGGAACTGTTTAAAGTAACATTATATCTTGAATAACACACTTTTCAATTTGTGCCTAAAAATTTTTCTTTCCTGTAGTAAATTTAGAAGGGAAATATGATTCAGGACGGAGCTATTTGTTTTATTGAAACAAGGACAAGTCCATTACAATGAAGAAAAGAAATATATTAATGCTATTTTAATTAAAGCAATATATTAATAATTATTATATAATAATATAATTATTATATTTATTACATATTATAATACTTAATAATTTAATTAAATATATTTGATAAATTTCTTATCTTAAAAGACACTTAGAAAAATTTCGCGTATAGTAATTTCCGTAAAAACTTTGCAAAAGTGTTTGATTGTAGCAAAAAAAAAAAAAAAAAAAAAAAAACACTACATACGCATTTTTTTTAAATTGGATTTTTTCCCGCAAGAACTTTTTAAATAAACACTATAAATTATTGATTTCAAGGAAATTTTTCAGAGAAGAGAAAATTAACCTTTTTGGCCTGTTGGATTGGATACTGTGATAGTGAAAAGGGGGTATTTGCAGAAGACTAAATTAAATAAATATCCAATAATTGGCTATTTTCATATTTCATTGTAAAAAATTCTTAATGTCGAAAAAATTCTTGACAGTTTAAGTTGCAATGCTTCCAATACTATAATATCTTTCACTTTGATTACAGAAAAATACTCCTATTTTCTCCTACTGAATGAACGTCACTATCTTTTAGAATCAACATGATGCGTAAACCCTTACGAAAATAATAGTGAAAAATAAACTTATGGTGAGAAACTATTATCTCAAAAATCTATGAGATGTTACAGGAATAAAAGTTAATAAGTTTCAATGAAAAATTATGGCAGTTACTGAAAAAGCTTAGCTGCCTTATAAGCTAAAAATATATGTTTTTTTAAATAGTGTGTTTTAACTTTTGGACTGTCCCTGTAAATAAAGTAATCATGCTAGAAACTTCATTTTCAAAAGGAATCGTTCTAGGTTAGACATAAGTAATTTCCTAAAATTTCATGGCAATCCGAGTATATTTACTGGAGTTAGAGCGCGGACAGACGGCCAGACAAACCGAAAGCATAAACATTTTAAACTTTGCAGGAAAGTTTTAAAAACCATCCAGGCATCAAAATGGCTGTTGAAATAGGTCCTCTCTAGGCAAACCTACTATTTGAAAGAACGATTAATCTTTCTTCCTCTAATCCTCTTCCTGCATGGTGGGGGAAATCTGATGAATGGTTTTCTTATTGTTTAAGAACAAACCCGTGCCCAGCGTTGCTGAATCACTATTACACCAAGATCTGAATATTTTAAAAACTTCGTTATGTAGTACGAATGCACCTCATTTGCTATTGCTTGACGTGCAATTTCCGACTTGTGTAATTTCAGTATAGTTGAGGTAGCTATGCCGTATGTCTTGCGGTTCAAAAGAACACAAACCTAAAAGAGTAGAAATTTTCAAATTTCATGACTTCAAAAATTTCGAGGACTATTATCAAATCATCGCACAATGTATTTTATTATATATATATATATATATATATGTATATGTATGTATATATATATATTTTTTTTTTGGAGGGGGGGGGTAATAAATTACAGCTATATTGTGTGTGTATATATATTCATTTTGTATTTTTAATTTCCGATTTATAAATGATTAATTAATGTTGTTTTATAATGGTTTTAATTATGTGTACCATATAAAATATTTTGCGCACCTTAATATGCCTAAATGCCTTTCATATATGATGGAAGAGGTCGGATGTAAAATAATGTAATGCCTGTTTTGAGATATCAAATATTAAATCTTTCTTATTAAAAAAAAAAAAAAAAAAAAAAAAAAAAAAAAAAAAAACAGTTATTGATTATGTAAAGTAAAACAAGTGTTTTTTTTTTTTTTTTTTTTTTTTTTTTTTTTTTTTTAGACTGGACCTTTGTTAACTAACCATGAGTGCCGAATACATCCCCTCCCCACCTCATATATGTGTTTTTTCCTTTTTTGAAAAAAATGCCATTTATAAACCTTCCCTTTCAAGTTTTATTTTCTGACACTTTTAGTCTTTGTGTTTTTTCAGGAAATTACTTAAGATATTTTTTTCGTCCATATCTCCTCAATGAATGTATCTTATGCAATTAACTTTTATCTAATCTCTCTTTACATATCAATGTATCAGAATGGAATACCCGCTGTATGCGGGCTACCAGACCTCTGAAAGAAATGTTCCTTTCGAAGGATTTTGCCAACGTTTTACTTGATATGTATGAACTAAGGTTTTATAGATATTTATATCGAGTTTATTTATTTTTTTTTTTTTTCGTTTAATCTGTTATTATTTTTTGTTAATTTATTTCATTAATTTATTATTTTTATTACTGGAAACTACTTAGCTTTTATTGGAAGGGAATTCTAAAACCGAAAAATATTACTTTGGTGTGATTTTATTTTTCAAATTGTAAAAATCATGCGAAATTTCACAAATTCCAAATAACCACCCCCTCTCACATTCTTTCAGTTCTCCTATTCTTTTCGTGAAAGTTTCAATCACAAACCCCTCGTAAAATCCTCTAAAATTTGATGTCTGCTAAAAGAGGACTTGCTTTTCGGTACTTTACTATATGTGCAAAGAGATTTTGTTATTCAAATTTATATCTAAAATTCATCTTAGATTATTATGGCATATACTGAGTATAAATAAATAGATATATTAAATCTCTCTTTTTTTTTTTTTTTTTTTTTTTTTTTTTTTTTTTTTTTGTCAAGATGTATTTAATATATTTCATCTAAAACTTATTTTTTTTAATTGTCAGTTACCATGTTTTACACCCGAATCGTTCATGTGACAGCAAAGACATGCATGGGATAAAATGACGCACCGACTTATTTAATATGAACGCAATGTTTTTTCAAAGTTAAATAGTAGTCGAAAGATAGATTTCAATCGTACCTGATGTGTATTGATAACATGCAACGAAAGTTGCATTCTGTGTAGAGAAAATTAGGTAAGCTTCATTTTTGATGTAATATTTAAAAAAAAGTTCGTGTGATTGTTGAGATGATAATATTGCAAATGTCTACATATTCAAAAAATCAATAAAGAACTGAAATTCCCTAGCTTCTAAATGCCGTGCAATTTAACCTTGATCATTACCCATGCTATCAAGAATGCTCAGAATAATATTTTTTCATGGGTCTATTTGTTATAAACTTAGTTACGCCGTTGATGAAATGAGTTGGAATCTGTCAACAATGTTTTTAAATATTTGCTAGTTATTTTAAAAATTTCATGTCTTTCTTTGGGAAAAAATGATACATTTTGAAATGGCCAGATCAACTGTTCTATTTGTAATTATTTTACACGCACGTACTTCTTACGAGCGTTGTCTTCAAATGGTAATTCAGCGTTCGTGGAAGCTTCAAAATTGTCTTCCTTTTTGGGTCAGTCACTCTGTGCATGACCTTGGTCGTGGACGTTAAACTGCTTTCGGAAACCTATACGCCCTTCCACCATGATTAATACTCAAATCAAAGAAGGTAATACATGTTTCTTCATTCTTTACTTTTTTATAGGGTGGTTTTGTGCGGTTATGATGTAACATTAGTAAGAAGAAATTAGCACTTTCAATTAACGAGAGTTCTCTGTTTTTGATGTTTTAGAACCCTTCATTTTGAAAATGAATTTGCAATTTCAATGCATTGTTTGAGCCCGTAGATTTGTGTCTTAAACATATTTATATGAACTTCTTCCTATATAGGGGGGGGGGGGACTTCAGCTGCAAATGGTGGGCCTTTTTGCTTTTTCCTATCAAAATCTGCACTTATTATACTTTTCCGGGTACAATATATATACATTTGTAATAAATTTATAAAAGCTTCGTCGGTTCATTGAAAGTGATTTGAGGCGCGAGTGCTTCCGCTGTTAAATGGTTGACGACCCTTTTTTACAGAAGAAAGAAAATAGATTAGGGTAGATGTTCCAATAATATTTTAAATATTTTAGTAAATATTTAAAATATTAAATATCAGTGCATTAAAGTTATGAACATTACTGAGATAGTGGGGGATATAGAGAGGTAATAATGATAATAATAAATAACAATAAAACCTGAAAAAATAAGTTTTAGAATATTAGTGCATAGATTCGCGTAATTCCTACAATTTTTAGTAATTAAACTCCCCGAAAGTACTTGGTGCTTGATATATTAACTGTAGTAACTAATATAACTAATATAAAAAATAGTAATTCTGCGGGTTCAATGTTTTAGATAATAAATGAAATAATTTTAAAATAAAACTGCAGAACTGATGTTTGAGGCAACTGGTCTGAAGATTTCCTAGTTTCATTACTTACTATAAATTTCATTAATATTTCAATTTTTATTTATTTATGATTTTATTTATTTATTTATTTTTTGTCAGAAATGAATAGGCAAATATTTAAGACAGAAAATGATAGATTGGTTATATTTTACAACTTCTGTACATAATTGTTTTTATTCAAATTGAGAAGGATCGACTCCTATGAGCTCCTCTTTTCCCTATGCCCTTCAAAACGATACCATCTGCTTATTGATTTGTTTTATTGATTGCCAGATTATACAAAAAAGAAAAATGCAAAACAGTTTTTAAAAATTAATTTAAAATATTGAGAATTTACCATCCGGGGGGGGGGGGGGGGTACGGGATAGCTGATGTTTATTTCTATATCGCTCCTTTTTTACATTTCCGATTTTTGTTGCAGATATTTTTTATAAAATTACTTTTACTTTCAAAACCGGTTGCGAAAATGAAAGTGTCATTCTGACAAGTATATGCAACCAAAATCGAAAAAATAAAAAAGGAACGACGTAGAAATGAACCTCTGCTATCCAGTGAAAAGGAAAAAAAATACTTAAGAATGTCGAAATTCACCCGAGATATTAGAAAATAACTTTCCCATAGATTTAGCTCTAGCTCACGAGTGTCTTCCCCAGCAGGGACAAGAGCCTTAATAAAAAGATTTTATTTTCTTGAAAATCACTAACTTTGCATTTTTAGCAGTTTGACTGTGCTGTCTATTATTGGAAATTGACTAATTAACCCTCTCATGCATAAATTATTTTTCAATTTTTTTCATTATTCACAAAAAATCTTTTATATGATAAATGAAAGACCCATTCTAAAATAATTTTGTTATTGTGCTGCATGCTAGCTATTACCTATCCACAAATCAGATCTCCATAAATGAATGCTCGAAATTTTTTTGCCTAATAATGCAATAATTATCTGTCCTCATATGAGGCCCGTATGCATGAGAGGGTTAAGCATTCCAGTAATGGACGACACAGGTGTTAAAACCTTAAAAATTAATGATTTTTTTTTTAAATGGCCATTATGTAAAATTCAATGTTTTCTATTATTACTAAAGCAACAAACATGCAAATTTCGCAAAAAAAAAAAAAAAAAAAAAAAAAAAAAAAAAAAAAATGAAGAATATATAAATTTATTATAACTGAAGTCAGTTCTTAACATGTCCATTAAGATGTCCATCATTGGAAAACAGTGGAACTTCTAAACATTATTTTTTGCTTGATGATTGGTTTGAATAAGAGTATAAATAATAGTCCAGACTATAAAACAAACAAAGTACAGTTATTAGTAGTATATTTTAATCAGAATATATGAATATAACCGAGAAAATATTGTATACTGTTTAAAAACTGATTATGTATTTTATTAACCATTTTCCCTGCTAATCTAGCTATCTTTAGGTCCTTTCTGTAACTTTTGTTAAAATGTTAATGTACCCAAAATTTTAATGTTATTTATGTAGTATCATGCAACTTATTAAAATTTTGTAAAGGTTTATAACATTTTTACTGGAACACAAAGCCGTGTGTGAGGAAGATTAATTTGTGCCAGATCCTAAGGTGATGAAGGGGGGGGGGGGAGGAGGTAGAGCTTTTCACAATTTTTGTAAACGCCCCTCCGAGGATTCATTAATGTTAGAAAGTATTTCATAAATTATACTTAACCAGTAAATAAGCTAAAAAACTTTGTAAAATCACCATATCGCCAGTGTTTTCGGTGTTTCTCAATATACTTAACCAGTGCCTGATTTGCGGCAGGGCATTAGGGGCATGGGCCCAGAGCCCCCCCCCCCCCCCCAAAAAAAAAAAAAAAAATGCTGCTTAAGATTTTTCAATTGTTGTCCTAAATATGATGTAATTTAACATTGAATGAAATTTTACATTTCATTCAACATAATAAATATACATCGTATATTTAATTACCTCACTATAGTGAATATTTTCTTTTATCTTTTTTACTTTAAAATATATTGTACTTTTTAATCCTTTTCTCGTCAGATTATTTGGCGGATTGGTAAGCATTGCTTGCTCTAATATTTTAAATTGTAGCTTGATATTTGCAGAAAATTTCATATTAGTTGTTCCATTCCTGATATATAGATTATAGATAATATTGATTTTTTCCCCCCTCTTCTAGAACTGTTGCGTGGCCGAAGCTTGATACTTTTCATTCTTCCCTACTCTCTATAACGAAAATATTGTGTACGCTCATGTTTTAAAATATAGTTTTATATGTAAAATAATGACTATAAACATGAAAGACGTAAAAATAATGAACATATAATTAAGTTCCTCTCGTATTTTTGCTACTTTAAAAATATTTTATTAATATAGTGAAAACTTTTAAACTGCTGAGTTATTAATTCATACTTAGACTGCAAAAAGGAGAGAAGAAATAAAAGAAGATTTGACCATTCGAATTTTGGAATTTCCGACTAATGCTTCCGAATTGTCTACACATGCTGTACCCGTGCCAAATGTTGCAGCTTGCTTTGATACTGCACTCCATGTTGTAATTGTTTGCTCTCTGGATATTTGTCGGCGGGGGAAGAATATCAATATGGCGGTCTCGCTTGTCGTATTCCTAGTCTAGGATCTTGTGGCGGTGTGCTGTGTGTGTGTGTTCTTTGACACCAAACTGGTTTCTCTAGGGTTGAGTTTCTTTTCGATTTTCTTTATTTTTTATTCACATTTTGTTTATTTCCACCTCCCCTTCTTTATATACCTTTCTAGATTCGGATCCTGCATCCCCCTTTTTTTTAGTTTTTCTTTTGTTTTTCCCCCAGCTTTTGCCTCTCTTTTCTGCCTTCGCCTCCCAATGTCCATTGTGGAGTAGTTGCCCATCACACATCATAAGGGGAGTGAAGAACAGACGGTGAAATTCTGTCTGGCTTCTGTGTGATGCTCTAGTGTCGCTTTCCTTGTTTGATTAGAAAACAGAAAAATATTGGGATGCTTGGATGCATATGGATAATTTCAATCATAGCCGGATCGTTTAAACATCGGGTAAGTTTTTTTGTAAATTCATTTAGCTTGTTGAAACAAGCAATTATTAAACAAAAAGGGGGGGGGGCAATGAATGAGATGCCAAACCTATTAATGCTCACTTTATTACAGAATGCAATCAAATCATGAATCTGTATGATTACGGCGTTAATGAGTTATTATTTTTTCTTTCTTAATAAAAGCATATCTCATCAAAGGCCTACAGCTCATATTCAAAATATTAGAATAATTGAGAAAAAGTAATAAGAAAAAATTATTTGTCATTTATTTATTTTTTATACTAAGTAAATGCAATTAAATTTCTTATAAATTAAATCTGGAATGTTTAGATAAGATTTTAACATTTATAAAATATAAAATACAGCACAATAAATTAGGTATACAGCTTCCTTAAACACACCAGAATATTAGAATAAAATTTAGATTGGTTCAAAATATTAGAATATTTTATTTTACGCAACAATATTACCTTATGAATATGAAGTAAATGGTAGTTAATATTTTGTAGCATCCCCTTTAGCTTTCATAACAGCGTACAATCGATCTTGCATACTATATACAAGGTGTTTACAAACATTTCTATCAATATTAGCCCAAATAGACTTTATACGTGCCACTAACTCAGTTTTACTTGAAGGAGGATTTTCTTGAAGTTTTTTCTTCATTATACACCATAAGTTTTCGATGGGATTAAGATCTGGTGAATTTGTTGGCCAAGGAACTACCTTAATTTTGCGTTGGCGGAACCAATTCTTAGCTGACACCGAGGTATACGGGGACGCTAAATCTTGTTGAAAGATGAAATCATCTTCAAATAAATCTTCTGATGATGGAATCATGTAATATTCTAAAATTTCTTGATATATCAGAGAGTTAACCTTTTCGTAGACGATGCATAACTTTCCAGGTCCATCTGCACTCATACAACCCCAAACCATGACACTAGCAGCAAATTTTACGGAACGTTTAAGGCATTCTTTATCAAATGCTTCTTGCTTCATTCTCCAAACTCGAATACTTTGATTACCATATGAAACACAAAACATACTTTCATCACTAAATAATATATTTTTCCAATCTTCATTGCTTCCAATCTTGATTTACACCAATTCAATCTTATACGCTTTTGTCTTGCAGTCATGAGAGGTTTTGTTTTCGGTACACGAGATTCAAATTTAAATTTATGGTGACGTCTTAATGTTGTCGATGTAGAAACTTCAACTCCTTCTTCTTTCCATTTTCAGTGCAAGAATCGCACACTTTTAAAACGGTTTTTCTTAATTATACGTTTCAGTTTCCTGTCATCTCTAGCAGATGTTTTTGGTTTTCCGCCACCATTTCGGCGATTATTTTGAAATTTTCCAATTTTTGAATATTGTGTTAGTATTTTACTAACGCTCGATTGCGAACAATGTAAATAATTCGCTATAAAACATTGATTTTTACCGTGCCGATACAAATCAACGATACGAAGTTTAGTAGATTCAGGAATATCACTCACACGGCCCATTTTAAGACGAAAAAGAAACAAACTGCAAAAAAGAATACTGTTTTTAAATAAAATAGTCTGAATTTAATCAATGATGCCACCAGTTAAGAATTGGTAATAATTAAAGGAGAATTAATGTGAAATATTCTAATATTTTGAACCACTTGAATAAATATTCTAATATTTTGACTTTTCAAAATAATTTTTTTTGCAATTAATCTTTTCAAAAATGATATTAAATTTAAGATAACAAGTAAGTTTAATCAACAATAAGTTCTTAATAAAAATATCGTTTGCATATTTTCGTAAAAAGACATTAAATTACCAAACGATATTTTCAATTTCTAAAAAAAGGTAATTATTCTAATATTTTGAATATGAGCTGTAGCACAAATTTCTTTTCATGCAGATTTCAAAATTGAATTATACAATCTTTACTTTCTCAAAAATCGAAATAAACTTTTAGATTTTTACCTTTAAGCATTCCTTTATTTTGTGAATGATGTAATGTGTACAGTAAATATAAAGTACAGATTGGCAACCATGCTGTAGCTTGTATTTAACAGAAAATCCAAAAATAAGCTTACGCTTCAATTATAAAAGGAAAAATTTACGTTGAAATAGCCAGTGCTGAATTGTAATCAGGTCAGCCGTAAGGAGAGTGGGCTGAAGTAACGCAATCGAGGTCCGCTCTTACAGCGGCTTTCAAGAAACAGATATATTAAAAAAAAATTATATATATATCCAAAACGTCACGACTCCCCTCAGCTTATAAAGGTCTTTAACAAGATACTTTCTTTCTTTTTTAAACTTTTGTAAGGGAGGGGGAGGGGGCTAAAATATTTCTTGCTCTCAGACCTCTGAGAAACCCGACCATGCAAATAATGTTCAGTGTATATTATAAATCAGTTCTTTATTTTAAGTATATATGAATATGTCTTTCAAACCGTGGAAAATGTTTTATAATTACTCAGGTTGGAATGTATGAAAAAAGCAAATCTTTAAAAAAATGAATCCAACAAGTTTTCGAAATTTTAAAAACTTAATTTCTCTGTGTGTAAAATAATTTTTGAAAAAAAAAAATGCTTTAATAATTTTTTTCCAGTAGTCATCTATATATACATGCATTTTATTTATTTTAATTACCTATTTTATAAATTTATTACAAATGATTTTTAAATTCGCGTAACATTTTCGATTGTCCAATTTAATTTATCATCCCGCTCTTCAGAATGCCAAGAGTCGCCCACAAAACGACTGCCCCGATATCTATGTATACAAGGTGATTCAAAAAAACGTGGACAAATTGATATGACAAATCAGGCATGCAACAAGGATAAAAAATCACTTAGGAACATAGGGCCGCCCCGCAAACCAGTTATTGAGTCACAAATACAGGGTGTTTCATCCCAACTTAATTTGGGTTGACGGAAATAAATTTCAGAAAACTGAAGTATTTTATTTAAAAAAAAAAAAAAAAAAATTACAGACATTTTTATTTTTGTTTTAAATGTGATAACACCAAACAAAAGTGGTTGAAATTTGTATTATTCACACTAGCAATATGCACTTGGCACCTCACATTTTGGATTGTGATAATCAGTTTATATGGTATCATCTATTGCTTGAGCAATGTGTTTTTCCAGATCTTTTCGTAACGTTATCACATTTAACACAAAATAAGGTACATATCGTTGCATTTTCATAAAAATATTTTTATTTTCCTCGAAATTATTAGTTTCAAACCGGGTGTAGCTAGAATGAAACACCCTGTATTTGTAACTCAATAAGTAATTTGCAACCCTATGTTCCTATGTGATTTTTTATCCTTGGTATGCTTGATTTGTCATATCATTTTGTCCACTTTTTTTTAATCCCCCTGTATAATTTAATTGCTGTTCGTTAGTTTGCATTAAGTGCAACTTATTAGAGCTGTTCTTAAATCCAAAGGAGCTTCTTTCTGATACATTTCTGATCCTTACCTTTTCCCCTCGAAAACTCGTAAAATTGGTAGATGGTAATACATCAGAAACTATGTGATCGAATGGTGTTTCCTAATTTTTGACAAAAGCAGAAAATCTTAAAGAAAATACTTTCAAATTTGGTGTTTTTAATCAAATTTCTGTATGCGACAAGCGCAAAAAAAAAAAAAAAAAAAAAAAAAAAAAAAAATGTCACATGACCATAACATTCTATAACCAGGGTTTGATTTCTAACAAATAAAGTACCGGAGCTCTAATTTTCTTCTGTAATAAATATCTGTCATCAATGGGTAATTAATATCCATTCCAAATGCACACCTATGTTTTATACATTTCTTACAAAATTAAAAAAGATATATCTTCTTCAGAAATTTTTTAAAAATATTTTGATTTATTTATATATAATGAAATCTAATAAATGAATTGATGATGAGGGTCAGAAAGATTAAAATCAGGAGTATGGAATTTTTAGAAAATTATATTCGCCAAATGATTTCTTTTGTATCTACTACCAAAACACAACACGACCCCTCCGTAAGCATTTTAGATAAATCATAGTGGATTTCGACTAATATTTAAATATTTATAAAAGTAAAACAGTACTAGAACTACGTTTCTGTAAGTTCGATGCAAAGTAAGAACCGAGTAAATAAGTTGATTTGTATTTTGCAAACACAAACAAGCAACAGTGAATAAATGTAACTCGACAAGGAGTGAAAACCGCAAATGTCGTTTCGGTAAATTCCGGCTTTTCTCATCGTCGTGTGAAAATCATTGAGTCTACATTTGCGATTGCTAGTTAGAAATTTGCTTCTTTGTGTGCGACAAACTTTGTTAAGAAAGAATGCAAAGGCTTGGAGGTGGTAGGGACAGTAAAAGATAATTTAGTTTCAGTATATGGGGAGTGCTGTTCTGCAGGGCTCCGGATCACTGTGTGAACTTATGAACTTCGGTGACTTTCGACCAATATATAAATAATCAAGAAGTACCACAAGTAATTAATTTATCAAAAAATAAAAAACACCACCCTTATCCAAATCGCTTCAATAGTCAGTCCTGCAAGTGTCTTGCTTTTGCATTAAAAAACGAGTCCTTAAATGTGTAAGAAAGTTTACAGTATTGAATTGGAGGGGGTGTGTATTTTTTGACAACCGCTTTAGTGCAATACAACCGGAAAATTAAAACGTAAACGGAATATTTTGCTGATCTCTAGGGATTCTGTTATAAGATTCACTGTTCTTTGTTTATTGTGAAACCTGCGTAAACGGAATCTGTTTGTAACAAATCCTATGCTGTTTGTAACATCCTGTGTTAAAGATAATTTTTTTATTGTTTCTACGGAAGGTTTTTTATAGTTTCTACAGGACGATATATTAATTTCCACACAATTGCATCTGCTCAATCAAAAAGCTCTCCAAAGCAGACTTTATTATTATTATTTTTTTTTTTTCACCATTTGGAAAATGGCTGTTGTCTTTGGTCGAGTATGGATATATCTGATACATATCGGGGTATATCTGCTATCTGAAGAAAAGTAACTGTAAATGGGGGGAAAAAAAAACGAAAGTGTAAACATTTTTTAGAAATAAAAAATAATTATACACTTTACATGTGCAAGTTTTTTTTTATTACATTTATGTAATCTATATTATATTAATCTAAGATATATACACTTAAAAAAAAATTATTTTTATTACTGAAATATTGCATTCAGAGACATTGGGCCGCGTTGAGTTATTTGCTAGCGTTTTCGAGCTAATGCATCTTGAAATTTGTCTTAAAACGCTTTGGCAGTATTTTCTAAAAGAACCTTTAACCCAAAAAAGAGAAATTGCTGTATAATAACTGCGAATTTTCAGCATTTAAGAACAGTTAATTTGCGAATGTCTAAGAACTTTCTTTTCTGAGAGAAAATTAATTGTACGTCTTTTAAGATATTGAGGGGGAGAGAGGGGGAAGTAGGATTCTGCGTGGGTGTTATCGCTATTTTACAGCATTTTCGAAGAAAATAATTTTGTGAACGTGAACAAAATAATTTCTTTTTAGCGATTGAAAAATAAATAAGCACAAAAACAAAATCATAAAAAGTTGGTGGGTTGGAAGAGGAAATTACTGAGTGAGCTCGGGCTCTGGCCCCATGGGTCTATATAAGTTGGCGCCACTCGAGTATTTAATTCTACATTTGAGTAGAAAAAAAAAATCTTGCCTTGAAAAAACCTTTTTAAAATTGATAGTGCCGATTTACATTTCATAGATAACTATTTAAAATTGTCTGTAAAATACAGACGAGTCTCTATATAACGAAATCCATTGTTTAGTAAAAAAATCGTTATATAAATTCGTTGTATAGAGAATAAAGTTAAAATTCTTATTTAATATGTAAATTTTGAACAGATATTACTTTTGATGTGTTTAATTAACAATTTGAAATGTTTAGCTATAAATATTATCTTAACATTCTATTTTTTAATATTTAAACAGTTTCAAAAAAGAAAATAGACATTTATTTGAAAACTTAAGGAAAATCAAATAAGGAAGACATGCATTAATTTTAGACAAAGAAATCCTGTAATTTTTGTTGTTTTGATTTCAAAATTGTTACACTCTCAAAAAAATGTTCAAATTTTAGCAATTACCCCCCAAAAATTACAAATTCACCACGAATTTAAAAATTACTCCCATTGATGCCTCTCTTATGTGTGTAACAATCCAATTGGCACTGTTTTGAGAAGGATGTTGAAAAATGTGTGGGAGGGAGAAGGGGATTAATTCGTGGACTTGAAGAACAAATAGATTCAAAAATAGATGTAACATTAAAAAAAAAAAAAAAAAAAAAAAAAAAAAAAAAAAAAAAAAAAAAAAAACCCTCAGAAATGAACGATAAATCAGAAATTAGTGATGGAAAATTGATCCATGCAATTTCGAAGCTTTTTTTAAACTGAATAAATAAAGAGCATTTTATCAAAATATTCGTTGTATGGAGATAGATATTTCGGTATTTAGAGATTGTTTTTAATGTAATCATAGGAAAATGGGACCGTACCGACTAAAAATTCGTTATATAGAGAAATTCGATGTATGGAGTTTCGTTAAAGAGAGACTCTACTGTATTTAAATTACATCAAATTTGCATTAGTTCCTATCGAAAATTTTAAGGGGACGCCGTAATTTGAAATTGATCAAAATTCCGATTTTCTTTTTTTAATACTAACTGAAAGCTTCTTTAATTGTGAATATTTTGACACCTAATTTTTACCTATGCGACAATTATATCGTGAGATATTGTAAATTTTGTTACTAGGTCTAGCGCAATTACCCATAATGAAAACTTTAAACGGATTTTTCTTCCTGTTCATATTTTATAATTTGCTTGTTCAATAAATACTAAAGCTTTTTTGCTATTTGAGATAGAGGTTTGAATTGTTTCTTTTACTTTGTTCTCCATGGTGTATTTATTATCTTTATTCATGGATTTAACATTCAAGTTTATAGTTAATTTTTGTAAAAATATTTAAATTGAAATCTGTTGAATTTCCTTTATTTTTTACTAAACACAAGAAAAAAAAAATCACATTAAATGTAAAAGTCCATACATCTAAAAATCTATGCGCAGTTTTATGTAGTCTAATTGAATCTGGAAAAAAAAAATCGAAGCAAAAATATTCATATTTATAAATTTTTTTAAAAAAGTTATTAAAAAATAAATTTTAGTAAAATGGGCTGTTCCAGTAGCGTAGCTATGTTTTTTGGCGCCCGGGGCCAGCAACAAATTTTGCGCCCGCAACCCAATATAGATATATAACAATTTCTCTCAATTTGGCGCCCCTAGGCCTCGGCGCCCGGGGCGGACGCCCCCCTTGCCCCCCCTTAGCTACGCCACTGGGCTGTTCTACAAGATTTTTTAACTCTTTGGAAAATAGTTGTTGTCCTCGGTAGAAAACTGGGAAATCTGAAGTTTTATTGATTGAATTCTGCAACTTATTCGTTTTTTGATTGGTCCATGTTTAATTCCCAAAAATGGAATACTTCTGTTGCCACGATGACAAAAAAAGTAATAAAAACTTAAATAATAATAATAATAATAATTTCAAAACAAATTGTGATAAAGATTTCAAACAAATTTCGTTTAGAGTGCATTTTTTTCTCTACGCAACGGTATGAAAAATTTAAAATGTGCGATGTTTAGAAGTTTAAAAGTTTGCAGTTCTGAAAATTGTAAAGCTGAAATTTCATTTAAAATTTGTTTATGATGGTTCTAGGAATATTAATGTTTAATCCATGTCGTACATAATATAAGGCTTTCAGAAGTCAGTCTGATTAACTCTGTCTAATAAAAATGCACATTTTAAACAATTAAAGTTGTATTTCTATAAACTGTTGGTTTTTTTTTAATCATTGGTCTAGGAATATTAATGTTTAATGCATGGCGTTTTTTGTTATATGACTCGTTATGATCATCATAAAATTTATAAAAACCTATATTTCTCTACGAGTGCACATGATATTCTCCTAAAAATGAACATAATTTAATACAATAAGCCACGTAATCATAATCTGTAGTTTGGACGCTTTTGCTACATTAGGGTTATGCAAAAGATCTTCGTTCTTTTTTCAATTTGTTGACGGTCACCTATGGAATTTCGAGAAAAAATCTCCAGGGAAATATATGACTTGCACTATTCTGTTTAAACACTTGGAGTTTCAGAATAAATCCTCATATATTTTTCTAGATTTAACAAAAAGTGTAAAATCGCAAGTGGCCAGTCACCTTTGGTCATATAGTATATGTGCATCTTCAAAAAGAGCTTATAGAATTTGTTTTAGGCACGTGGTAAAAAAGAAAAGTAATATTTGCTTTCTTTAATTAGAGCATTGTCGTGATTATTTTTAAAAAGATTATTTTTTCTAAAAATGTGATGTCAGAAAATTTGCGCAAAAGCTACCGGCCACGGGATTAAGCAAACAGCTGTTTTATATTTAAGAATTGCAATTGTGATGTCTTGCTCAAAAGTAATTGGTGTGACCTAAGATATTTTTTTGGTCTAATGCTGTATCGTCATTGTTTTACTTGCCGTAGATAGGAGAACAATGAACTTTGATTCAAGATATCGATTCGCTACTTTTCTCCCGTCAACGCATGATAGGTACCTGTCGATAAAATAGAGATTTCATTTATCTTTACCTGAAGATTAAAAAGCATATTTAGGATTAGCTTTCCATTAGTTTAATTATTTAAAAGTGTTTAATGATATATTGTTTTTTAATAAACATTGTAACCAGGGTTGGGTTTTTGACGTCAGAAACTGATTTTTGACATGACAAGCGTCAAAAACTGGTTTAAACAGTCAAATACTGGTTTAAACCGTCAAAAACATGTAATGTGCCTTAAAAAATTTTAAGAACAAGAGGGAAACATTAAATAAGTCTTAATGATTTAAGTAATTTTTTATTTAACATTAATTACTGTAATTTAATAATTACAAAAAAAAATTTAATTGCAATAAAACATTTTTGTTTTTTAGAATATTCAAACTGATGAAAATGATTTTGTACAGTTAATAATCTGGATCAGTTTCATCCCGCAGCATCCTATAGCACATAACCAACTTAGCACATTTATTTACACCCAAACGATTTCTGAGTTTAGTGTGTATGAAGAGAAAGTTAGGAAATACTCTCTCAATTGATGCTGAGCTAGCAAGGCTTGATAGCAGAAGTATTGCTTGTTGAGCAATTTTGGAGACAGACAAGATTTTCGGATTTATGACAGATTTTAATTTTCTTCCGGAAATAATATTTTACAATACAGTAATAGTGAATTTTTAATATTGCATCTAATGTTGTATAAGTGTGACAGATATTTAATGTGAAATTTTACATATCAGTGTAGTATTTGAGGTTTCTGACAAGGTTTTTGACAAGAGGTTTTTGGCATGACGGTTTAAACCATGGTTTAATCCAGATAAAACCGCACACTGTCAATAAATTGCCACCCCTGGTTGTAAAAGTAAACAAATTTTATTGAAATTTCTGTAACTGCTATAAGAACTTGTTTTTATAGTTATTGATTTATTAATACTAGTAAATTTTCATCTGAGAATCTTCAATGCCTGGTATATTAAGAGAATTTTCATTCCCATTTCATTTCAATCTATCTGAGTTTAACTGTTTTCAGTTTATAGAATTTTAGTTGTATTCTAATAAAAATGTAATTATCTTTTTAAAACAATAATTGACTAGCTTATGGTCTGTAATTTAAATGCATGTAACATATTAAAAATTAAAAACTTTCAACGTATTTTACAGTGAATTGTTTGATACAAAGACAATCAAATTAGGAATTCTAGTTTAAGGAGAATATATTCAAACAGTAGTTGTGAAATACTATGAAAGATTCCCGATATTGAAAAACCTTTTTTCTGGAGAACTACTGAAACGATTTCAATATATATTTTTTAAAAATGGTATTACAATTATTTATATTTTGATCCTTTTGTTTTCAGAAAACTCAATCCCTTTTTAAAAAAAAAAAAAAAAAAAAAGCTTGTATTTTTATTTATTTATTTATTTATTTATTTTAAGAAATCACGTAATTATTTCATTTTTATTTTCATTTCTTCCGAACGATCCATTTAGAATTCTACTTCGAAGCTATAATTTTAAAAAATCGCTTTAGTGTTTTCGGAGAAAAATAACTTTATCAATATCAGCTGTTTTCCATAGTATTTTGCAAGAATTGGTCTCTTTAAAATATATATTCTGAACGCTTTCGAACGTCCAAAGCAAAAATGGAAACGGTACTGTCAGACTTTAAAATCATCGGACAAGATCTTTTTTTGGAGAGTGTTAAGAAGATTTATCGAAATTTTTTCGCATTTCCAAATTGCTAATCCCATGTTCTAATTTCTTTTTCCAATGCTTCAGTTAATTTTAAATTAATCGGGAAAGGAACTTTATGGTACCTATGTCATTCGTAAAAGTGACTGCGCAGAAATAAAACGATCGGCAGGCAGTCTATAGTTAGGAAAAGGAATAGGAAGTAACAATCGATACTTCTCTCTGAAGCGCTAGTTATTCACAAGGCACGCCGGAAATATTTTCTGGACCTAGTTCAGAATTTGTTTACGCTTTTCTGCTCTCGATTAAATGCAATTTGGCTGAAAGGCATGATTTTATACTTCTGACATTATTTAATGTTTTTTTTTTCTTTGTATGTGGGGAAACTTTTTATTTATAATAATTTAAATGTTTATTTGCAGACAAGAATATATAAGGAAATAATCCTGAAAATTTGAAACTGTGGAAAGATCAAAGTTTCTGTAACATGTATTTTTCAACTTCTTTTTGCTCTATCTTTTTCTTTTTCTTTATTTTTTCTTTTTTTTCTTTCTTTTTTTTTCTTTTTCGTTTTTACATTTATTTCAGACATTAAAGCCGAATTATTTAAATCATCGTAATTTTATAAGCGTTTAGCTTTTCGTTTCAAGTTTTCAAATCGTAAACAATAGGTAATTATATTTTCAATATAATTCGTAACAGTCAATAAGTCATTTATATTGCAATTTGTTATTACTAATTTAGTAAAATAGGGAATGATACATACAAAAACAACAAAATTAAAAGCTTTAAAGGTGCATTTCAATCCAAACTGCTTATTTTTTGACTTATTTTTATTAATTTTTGCTCTCAAACGCATCAATTTAGCAAATTATATTATTTAGAAACTACATAATGTTTTTTAATTGTCGATTTTTTTTCTTAATAAATGCAGAAAATATTACAAAAAATGCTGTCAAAGTTGCCTTTTTGAGCCCAATATTCCGAAGCCGGAGATCTTGGAACGAATAAAAATGGTCATACTGAAAAAATAATTGTTATAAATCAAATTCTAGTTAATTGAGCGAAAAATAAAATCACATGATCTCTTGTAAAATCACCTCAGCAAGTTTCATGTGTTTACTTTTTAAAATGTGCCTGAAAATGTATCTGAAAATTTTGAGCTGTTGAGGGTAAAACATTTTTACAAAACAGATCATGTGTATGAGTTATGTAAAATTTAAAGAACAAAGAAAGTATGTAGCATGCATCTTCAGCATAAAACAAAAGAGAAAGTGTGAGAGAAACAGCATTTGCGTTAATGTAGGGATGCACAACCTGTGGCCCGCGGGCCAAAAGTGGCCCGCGATGGGATAATGTATGGCCCGCGAGTTTCATCAATTTACAACTGGAAAAAATTGTAATTTTCGTGCATATGTCGCAGAAAAAAAATCGTCAATTTACCGCGAGAAAATATAAAATTTCGTCACTTAAGAATCGCCAATTTCGTAGATCGTAACTGGAAAAAATGGCCAATTTCACTATCAAGTGTGAGAAAAAATAAAATTTTGTCGATGAGGCTCGTCAAAATCGCAAGTTTCGCTCTTCAAATATAGAAAAATTACGAATTTTGCACATGAAGCTTGGAAAATTGCAAATTTCCCTGATCACGTACAAAAAAATCGCGAATTTTGTCGATCAGGCATGGAAGAATCGCGAATTTTGTCGATCAGGCACCAAAAAATCGCATATTTCATTGATTTGGCAAGAAAGGAAAACGCCAGTTTTGTTGATGATGCTCGAAAAAGTTGTAAATTAAATTTATCGGTAAAAAAAATAGCATGTTTTCTTGATTTATCGCGTGAAAAAAAACGAATTTCTTTGATCGAGGACGAAAAAAATCGCAAATTTTGTCAATCAGGTATGATAAAAAAAGTCGCTAATTTCATTTATAAGCCAATGAAAAATCACGAAATTAGCAATGACACGAGGAAAAATTGAAAATTTCGTTGATCGGCTGGGAAACAATCGTGAATTTCGTCAGTTTATCAAGAGAAAGAAATCACTAGTTTCATCTTGCCGCGTAAAAAAATCATATTTTGTCAGAGTTAGTACAAAAATCGCGGATTTCATTGGTCGGGAGCAGCAAATGCGTATTTTGTCAATTAAGGATGAAAAAAGCGCACATTTCCTCGATCGGACACTGAAAAATCCGGAGTTTTATCGATCGGATTCCGAAAAATCGCTAATTTCATTGATCAGAGACAGGAATATAGCGAATTTTGTCGATCACACGCGGAAAAATCGCTAATTACGTCGATCAGGCTTTAATAAAATCGCGTATTTCGCCGATAGAGATCGGAAAAATCGTGAAATTTGTCAATATGCGGAGAAAAATAACGAATTTTGTTGATTGGTTTTGTAAAAATCACGAATTTCGTTGATTGGCTTTGTAAAAAACGCGAATTTCGTCGATCAGCTTCGTAAAAATTGCGAATTTAACGAATCAGGCGCGGAGAAACAGTTAAATTTCGTCGATTGGCTTCGTAAAAATCGCGAATTTGGTTAATCAGCTTCTTAAAAATCGCGAATTTTGTCGATCAAGCGCAGAAAAAATGCGAATTTCGTCGATCAAACGCGAGAAAAAGTGATTTTTATTGATCACAGAGGAAAAATCACAAATTTCGTTGATCGGCTTCGCAAAATTTACTGAGCAACTTCTTAAAAATTGCGAAATTCATCAATCAACTTCTTAAAAATCGCAAATTTTGCTGATCAGTAGCAGAGATATCATAAATTTCCTCGATTGGTTGCATAAAAATCGCGTATTTTGTCGATCAAACTCGGAATAATCAGAAATTTCGTCGATCAGGCTCGGAAAAATCGCAAATGTCGTTGGTCAGGCACCGAAAAATTGCGAATTTCATCTATCATGGGTAGAAAAATTGCGAGTTTCGTCGATTATGGTAAGAAAAATCGCGAGTTTTGACGATCATGTGAAGAAAAATTGTGAATTTTGTTAATCATCCGAAGAAAAAGCGCAAATTTCGTCGATCATGCTAAGAAAAATCGCAAATTTCATAGATCGGTTTCGTAAAAATCGTGAAATACATCGATCTTCTTCGAAAAAGTCGCAAATTTCATCGATCGGCTTCATAAAAATCGCGAATTTTATCGAACAGGTTCATAAAAATCGTGAGTTTCTTTGATCAAGTGCGAAAAAATCGTGACTTTCATCAATCAGCTTCGTGAAGATCGCGAAATTTGTTGGTCAGATTCGGAAAAATCGCTAATTTCATTGATCAGGCGACAAAAAATTGAATATCGTCGATTAGGCGGCGAAAAATTGAGAATTTCGTATATCTGATGCGGAAAAAATTAGAAAATTTCATTGATCATGTGAAGAAAAATCGCAAATTTCGTCGATCGGCTTCGTAAAAGTACGAATTTTGTTAATCAGGCCCGGAAAAATCGTAAATTTTCTCTATCAGTTTCTAAAAATTGAGAATTTTGTCAATTCATTTAGTAAAAAGCACAAATTTGAACAATCAGGTTTTGGAAGAATTACAAGTTTCATTAATTGTGCATAGAAAATCGGAAATTTCGTCGATGAAATGCGGAAAAATCTTGTTGATTGGCTCTTGCCGTCACTCGTTCGTTCATAAAGTTAATTTTTTTTCGTCACCAGTCATTTATGCTTGTATTCTAAAAGTTTCAAAAAAAAAAAAAAAAAAAAAAAAAAAAAAATTACTCTCCCGAATCAAGTCAAGTAATATTTTTACATCTTGAAAATAATCCTTGCTATATCTGTTACATATTAAAACGCAAAAATTGCTGATATATCCTTACCAACTGAATTGGATATTGTGATTCGGTAAGCAAACTTAAAGGCATACCCCTCCCCCCCTAATCACCTCTTCTAAATTGATTTCTTTCCGTATTATTGATGTATCCCTCGACCACCCAGACATATCTGTAAGTGGCCCTTCCCTTGAAAAGGTTGTGCACCCCTACGTTAATGCATTGTGTTGAGGTTTTCTTTCTTAAAAAAAAATAATAACAAAAATGAGTAAAAATGCGATTTTTATTTATATTAAAGTAGTAAAAATTTATTTCGTCATTTTTTTTATTATTTTTTAAATTATTATTTTTTTAAATCTTTAAGCAGTGTAGGATTCTTAATATGCATTTATAAAGTTTGTAGTTTCCAATTTTTGTTCTCCTTAATTTATATCAAATTTGTTTTGAAATATAAATATATTGTTTTGAAAAATAAATATAATCAAATTATCATTATTTAAATTTGAAATTATTTCTTCATAATTAAGTAAAGGTTTTACAATCAAGTTGTTTGAAAAAAAAAAAAAAAAAAAATCTTTGCGTACCGTGTGAACTAAAAAATGCATTTCTTTTTATTTAAAGTATGATATTTTCAGAGATATTCTCAAAAATATGTCCCCCCCCCCTCTTATTTCCGAAATAAACTAAATTTGACTGAAATTAAAATTATGAAAAAATTAGGGGAGTAGAAGTTAATCTTGATGGAAAACTATAGCGGTTAACCTAGGTTACATAGTTTTTTAGAAAACCGCTTTTTTCCGTTCTACACAAATTTCAATATGTAGTTGTTTAGCCAAAACATTGATGAGCACTGGAGGTACGTACTGACATAAATGTATAAAAGAATTATAGATAATTTTCGAAAAAAAAATGTTGGTAATTAGCTGAGATAGTAACCTTTATAGACACGGACGGTTTCGATATATAAAGACACAGGCAGCATAGTCAATGCACAATCGGCTTTTAAAACCTAGATAACTTTTAATGATAAATTTATACAGTGTCCAGTAGTAGTGTAAAAGAAATATATGTCAAGTTGTTAAAAACAGACTAATTTAATTAGAAAAGCATGGATTAAGGCGAAGCTATCCTGCGGAAACTTGGCGATTTCTTTTTAAAGAGCGCTTAGCACAATGGCAAGTTTAAATTTTGAGCAAGGGTTTTATTTTAAATGCATTGTAAAATTATTATTACTACGCTGAATTTGGATTTATGAAAAGCCAAATGAAGTTCAAATATGCACTATTTTTACTGTCAGCATCGAATTAAGTTCATCATAGGATGAGATAAGAGTTATACAGAAGTAAACATGTAAATAATCTATAAATATGTGGATCAATAGCCTTTATCACTTCATTCAATTTGAACTTTCCACGTTCCATAGTGAGCAATTAAAATGGCATGATAGACACGGGCGTGATTTTATAATAATTTGTCTTTATTTGTTTAGTAAGGTACCCTTAAATAAAACAATATTATATTCGAGTTGTTCTTAAAAAATCGTATGGTTAAAACAGTTTTATATAAACCGACTCTGTGAAGTAGCACAATTATTGGCGATTGCAAACATAAATTTAGTAAGACAATCGAAGGCCCAAGAAGATACAGCCACTCTGAAGAAATGTACACTTTTATTTTAAAAAATTCAGCAATAAGTAGCTGTAAAGCTTAATTGTATGCAATCGGATTTAATATTACAATTCTAAAAGTTAGATTTTCTAAACCTTAAAGAATCTTGTATGCTTAGAAATATAATCTAACATTATAAAATTTCGTATTGTAGGATGTTAGATATTGTGTAAAAAGATGTCTCTCCGCAATTTCCCTGATCTGCACTTTTATTGGTTACAGTTAGAGGCCATTTCATGAAAATATTTACTGTAAAATGTTAAATAATAAAATAGTATATTAATTTTTTTCTTGGGGGGGGGGGGGTAGTAAAAGCGCACAGATAATATGTGTTTAAAGTAATAAAAGCTTACTTCCATTAGGTATGCGAATTCTTTAAAGGCAGCTATACATTTTAAAGCAATGTTTGTGTCCTTTTTTAAGCGTTCTTTTTAGCACTTTCCAACCAAATTGAAAAGTTCTTATGCATACGGTTTGTCTGGCCACGCTTTAACTTCCTTAAATATACTCGGGTTTTCGTGCAAATGATAAATCTTATTTAGGGTCACTAAAGCATGTTTGATATTGCTTATGAAGTATGTGCGATTAATGGTTCATTTATACTTGCATGAAAGAGTTACTTCTAAAGGAGAAATTCCACCTTTTTTGGATTCCACATTTTCATGATTGGTGCAAAAACGCAAATAAAATTTTTAGACATTTTGTCTACTTAAACCCTGTACAACCTACTAAAAAAAACTGTACTTTAACTTCCTTCATGGTCCACCATCAGAACTGCACTATTTGTTGTTTGTGATCTCCACAATTCCATGGCCGCCAACTACTACGCCTATTTACACTTAAATAAACATATTGGAAACAGAAATTTTAGTAAAACAATTAAGAATTATGTATTATAATGAAAAACATTGAATATATTTAGTATACAGTTTACTAAAAAATTTTGTGGTTTCAAACATGTTTATAAGATTTAAATAGGCGTAGTAGTTGGCAGCTCTGCAATTCATTTGGTGACGCCATTTGCAACTATCCTATGCAAAACAGCACCAAACTATTCTTAGACACTTTGATCTATATGCAGTTAACGTTTGACATTCTTTTAGGTGATGTGTAAGGTTTTTTAACTACACGAAATTTTATTATTCGAAAAATGCGAAGAATGATTTTCCCTCTCGTGTACTACTATTGCCGTAAAAATCGTTTTACAGGCAAATACGAATAATAAGTATGGCTTTTTTTTTTTTTTTTTTTTTTTTTTTTTTGAATTTGTCAGTGATTGGCTGTGATATTCTGATGAAATTCTAATTGTAAAAGGTTAAAAGATCAGCAGAAAATTACAACTTTTACAGCATCTTTATGCATTGCTCGATTACATGCAATCCATTAAAAATGTGAGCAGAAATAGTTTAAAACAGAATGCACCAAAATCAAAAGTGAGTCCCCCTCTCTTTCTTTTCTTTTCCCTTTTCTTTATTACACGTTACTTTAGAATTCATTAAAGCTGTTTATGCAAATCATACCAATAATGGGTCCTGATAAGGTCCCTATAAAAGAGAGCCTATGAGCTTTAGCTCTAGACATTTTCGTTTGTAAATAGCACTGCTCGTAAGCAAGGTATGATTAGAATTCCAATCATATATATATATATATATATATGGTTAATTTCTAATGGTTAAAATTGTTTACTATGATTCAATTTAATTCTTTGTTTTGGTTTATTGTTTTGTTGATAAAATCCATTGGTGAATCTTGTCTACTTTTAATGGTATTATATATATATATATATATATATAAATACTTTTATAAATACATCCAAAGTTATTCAGACATTACCAATAAAAGAACCAATGAAACCAGTATTGTTACAATCATATTGTTAAAAACAGTTGAGTTTGAAGAGAAATAGAAGGCAGATTACCAAATTACTAAGAAATATGTGGATAAATGGACATTATATAACCAGAGTAATTCATATATTACCATACAATAAACCAATGAAACTAGTATTTTTACAATTATCTTATTGAAAACAGTTGAAGTTTGAAGTGAAATAGAAGGCAGATTACCAAAATAATGAAAGATAAATGGATAAAAAGGCAGTATAAGGCTTTTCTATTAAACTACTTCTTCAGGGGTGTATAGTTTAACAAAAAAGCAAAAACATTCAACCAGTTTCTGTTATGAGTCGTGCTGAGCTAAGAATTCGACTCACAATACACCCGACTGGCTGGAAGCTATTCAGATGACAAATTAGTAGAAAGATACACATAGAAGAAAATAAAATCAATATGACAAAATAACAATAATACATTATTCCATTAAAAAAAGGATATATATACGAAGATATTTACCATTACCCATATCCTAGCAAGATTTGTAGTGCAATCAGATACAAACTACATGTGACTTACTAACAGTCAATGTTATGGTCATAGTATAAATCACATATATAATAAAATAAAGTTGTAACAATAATTATAAAAATTAGTAAAACATATATTATACTATATAATTCATAATATATTTAGAAAAAAATAAATGCTACTATTAGAAATATTATATTTTTATTTTTTATCAATTATTAATATTACTGTATTAATTAATTAACTAGAATATATTACTACAACTTCTAGCAGAAAATTATTTTAGTGCTGCCATCTAAAGGATTAATATATTAATTAAATTATATGCTTATGGTGCTGCCCTCTATTATAGGAAAAAACTAAATTATTTATTAGCTAAGAATTTCCAAGAATAATTTCTATTCTAATATTTTACAAATAATTTCTTTAAGACAAATACAATAGACAACCATATCTTATCTCAATAACTTGATCATTTTTAAGTTATGCATATTAGTTTTTAGGAAAACATAAACTTTAATACTATGTGTAAAATTAATTTTTTTTATTATTAAATATATAATAATTAACCATTGCGTATTATCCAGACAACACCGCCCTCCTCCGTAATCTAACATCTAACCCACCCAACCATCCTATTATTCATATTTTTTATTTTTTTGTATTTTTTATTTTTTTGTATTATTTTTATTTTTTATAATTTTTTTAAACATTTTTTTACGCAATGTGTTAATTATTTTTAAGATCATGTAATAACTTATTATATATTAAAGACTATAGGAGTTCTTATCAATAACATCATATGGTAATATTGGTTGAAGAGAAAATAGACAGTTAATACTAAATAAATATTTATACAGATAATATTTTTTTAACCAAATGTAAAGGATAACCATATCTTATAGCAGTTTCTTGTGCAGTTTTTAAATTATGCATTTTAAAATTATGTGAACAAATATTTTTAATTCTATGGGCAAAATTAAGTAATATATTGACATAGACAGATTTATGTAGGCAAGAATTATAATGAGTAAAGAGGTTTACTTTAAAAGGAAAGTCATTACGTTTGTCATAAATATCAAATAGAATTTTATTATCAGAAAGCGTAATATTAAGATCAAGAAAGTTAATTGTATTATTATGCATATCATTATAACTGTATTTTAAATTTTTGTGGTATTTGATTGGTAGTGAATAGTTAGATGACTTTTTAGAATAGAAAATTATTATATCATCAAGATACCTGTATAGAAAACAATTAACAATAGAAGTATTACGTTCATAATAATGTAAGTAGAGATCAGCACAAATAGATGATACAATCCCGCCTTGTGGAAGACCGACTATTTGTTTGAATATTGTATTATTAAATAATATATAATTATGATAAAGAATAAATTTGGTTAAAGATTTGAAGTAAGATAAAGATACATGTATGTTAAGAGAATTCCTGTATTCCTTGAATAATAAATTTATGATCCTGAACATATCTGCAATATCAATAGTATTAAATAAATCATTAAAGTCATATGTTTTGATGTACTTAATGTTTTGTAAATTTTTGATATTATTTACAAGATGTAAACTATTTTTTATACTATAGAATTTATTATTACTTTTTGCAATATCTAGCATTTTTGTAAGTATTGTTAATAATTCTTTACCTGCATTATTGTTATAAGTATTACACCCAATAGTTATAGTACGAAACTTTATAGGAATTTTACGGAATTTTGGAATAACCACAATGTAAGGATAGTTATAATTATGATTTTTTATTTTTAGTAATTTATAATATTGCGCTATATGTCTATTTTTAATAATAGTATCAATATCTGTTTTAATGAAATTTGAACTAGAATTTATTGCTTGATTTAATAATGTAGAGTAATAATGTTTACATATGAAAGCATAGTTGTTAGGAGATTTATCGACATATGTTATGATAAATTTATTTTGTAAGTTTTTTATTTCATCATTTAATTGTTTAAAATTTAAATTGAAGGTATCGATATTCCTATAAAGTTCAATATTTAATTTATCTAAAACATTAAGTTTCCATTCAGTGAAGTATTCCAGAGGCTTATTGTAGTCTATCGAAATTTTATAAATAAAAAGATCTAAATCTAAATTAAACTGTTTTATGATTGATTTGATATTAGTACATGAAGGAACACGATATTTAGTATCATTAGCCATTAAATTTCGTAAAGAATAATTTTCAACGATATTAATATCCCCAGTAATAATGTGACCATGATCTTGATTTATGAAGTTACTATAACAGGGATCATTACAATAACATGGATAATTAGTATTATTGGTTAAAAATTTAGAAAATTTATTGTAGTTAAATATCTTACGTCCAAGTGTAACATTATATTCGAAGGATTTATGTATAGAAAATTTTTTTATAGGGAAATTATTATTTTTATCATTAATAATGTTGTGTAGATTAATTTTATTAAGTACATTATTGGTAAAAGTAATTATGAGTTGAGTATTATTAGTTTTTTTATATGTATTTTTAGAAATTTTAACATTAAGAAAATTAATTCTATAGTACAATAAATCAAAGTAAATATCACTAAAATGTGAAGTTAAATCAATAGATAGAAATACTTTATAATATAAATTTAGATGTTTCTTTTTTATTGAAAAAATGTGTTTCCTAATATCCTTCCATTGAT
Source organism: Maratus speculifer (assembly GCA_964019185.1). NCBI lineage: Eukaryota > Metazoa > Arthropoda > Arachnida > Araneae > Salticidae > Maratus > Maratus speculifer. The sequence goes on from OZ025290.1 coordinate 119,147,450, forward strand.
ACGAGTTATTATATTCAGATTCCAACTTAATTATTTGTTGTTTGATCTCATTTCTAGAAATATATAGATTATTAGCCTTATTTTTACCTCTTGTTGTACGTGTAGTTTTTTTAATAGCAGAATGATTTAATTTTGCATACGTACTACTATAATGTTCATAATTATTAGTATTAGTAAAGACAATGTTAGTACGATTGAATAATTTAGAATTTAGACCATAAGGGTATAAAGAATTACGAGATTTAATATAAATTGATTCATAAAGTAATCTATCATTTAGATTTTTATGCATACTTAAGATTTTGATGGTTATATTTTGAAAGTTATGGTGCCTGAAATGTATATGTTCAACATTAATAGAGCTGTTTTTTAAAATATCCTGTCTATGTTGATTGATTCTTCTATGCAAAGGATTACATGTTTGACCTATATATTCTAACTTACAGATGTTGCAATTAATTGAGTATATTACGTTGTATGCCTTACAAAATAGCACATTGTTTTTATTAGCTCACAGGCTATCATAGCCTGAGAGCTTATGTGCCCGTCCGTTCTGTATGTATGTACGTAACGCGATAACTCATGATAAAAATATCCGATCCACTTGAAATTTTGTATGTAGGTATATCCTGACAAGGCGCTTCCCTGATTAGTTTTTGAAGTTCATTCGATATGTATAAGAGGGGGAACGGGGGCTCATGCCCCCCCTTTAATGGATGTAAATGGGTTTTTCATGCAGAATTAACAGTTTTTGTCCAAAATTTAGATATAGGATCATTCTGATGAGGCGATTCCGTGACTGTTATTATGTGTTCATTGAATAAGTATAAACAGGGGGAACGGGGGGGCTCATGCCCCCCCCCCCTTAATTGATATAAACGGGATTTTCATGCAGAATTAACAGTTTTCGTTCAAAATTTAGATATAGGATCATTCTGATGAGGCGATTCCGTGACTGTTATTATGTGTTCATTGAATAAGTATAAACAGAGGGAACGGGGGGCTCATGCCCCCCCCCCCTTAATTGATATAAACGGAATTTTCATGCAGAATTAACAGTTTTCGTTCAAAATTTAGATATAGGATCATTCGGATGAGGCGAGTCCGTGACTGTTATTAGGTGTTCATTGAATAAGTATAAACAGGGGGAACGGGGGGCTCATGCCCCTCCCCTTAATTGATATAAACGGGGTTTTCATGCAGAATTAACAGTTTTCGTTCAAAATTTAGATATAGGATCATTCTGATGAGGCGAGTCCGTGGCTGTTATTAGGTGTTCATTGAATAAGTATAAACAGGGGGAACGGGTGTTCTAATGCCCCTCCCCTTAACTTGCATAAATGGATTTTTCAACCAGAATTGTCAGATTTCGTTCAAATCTCTGAATAGTTTTGGAAGTTTAATGGTTAAGTATAAATAAAAAAGGGGAATAACTCCTCTTAAATTATATAAATGCTAAATGCGTTTTTATTAAGAATTATCCGATTTGCTCTGAATTTTGGATATAGATTTTTTAATATGATAAAGCATGTACTTGATAGTTTAGGAAGTTCAATGATTAAGTATAAAAAAGGAGAAAGGGGAGAGCTGCTTCCCCTTCTTATTTTTTTTTTTTTCCAACGGAATTAACGAAAATACAAGGAGTTATGTACAATTAGTATGCGTAGCCTGTGAGCTCAATGCCATCAGTTTAACTGGGCAATATTCTTTTTATTAGAACTGGAATCATTATCAATTTGTTGTGTATCTGCATGAGGGCAAGTTAAGCATTTGGGAGATAAGCACTTTTTAAATTTAAGTTTAATCGAGGAACAATATGACAGGTAACTGTTTGACGATCCAAAGAAACCCCTATCTATTTCTTTGTACCGAGCATTAGACATCTTACATTTTGAAGAGCCTAAATTGCCAGTCGCTAAATTTGTTTTGTAACTATTCATCATAAGAAAGATTATTTATATCCAATAGGACCAAATATATTACATAAAAATTAGTATAAAAACAATTTATAATACTATATAAATTTAAGCTAAAAAAAGAAATTGACATAATATATATATCAGTTGAAATCTTGGCTATTTGATTAAAAAATGATAACTGACAAAATATATCTTGAATAAAAATAATATATATATCATTTAATTCCTTAAATAATTTATATCACTAATAAAGATAAAATAAAAGTAATTAAATTAAAAAAATAATTTTCAATAATAATAAAGAGAAAGTACTTGATTACATAAATAATAATTATATATACAATATTTACACGAAAAGAAAAAATCCCAAACTTAAATCCAAAAGTAGTCTCATAGTAAATAAATTATGCAGTACACATAAACATAATATCCTATAAATAAAGCCCCCATGTTTAATTACATTTCAACTAAATTCCAATATGGTAAAATCCGAAGTTATAACAATGGTAGATATTTCCAAAAAGTATTAAAGAAGCAGCAAGAATAACAAATTGAAGAAATACATCATTTCATGCGCTGTGCATCATCAAAGTAATGTATTTTAAAAAAATTTTAAAAATAGGTTAATTTATGCCAAAATGGGCCTAAAGTGAAATAATCCACTAAAAGCTGCAAGAATCCATGTTATCTTATGATAACATAAATGACATAAAAGAGTAAACTATCCTTTAATGATTGTGCTTTGCATCTTATCATTATGGAAGTTGAATATATAAATACTTTTATAAATACATCCAAAGTTATTCAGACATTACCAATAAAAGAACCAATGAAACCAGTATTGTTACAATCATATTGTTAAAAACAGTTGAGTTTGAAGAGAAATAGAAGGCAGATTACCAAATTACTAAGAAATATGTGGATAAATGGACATTATATAACCAGAGTAATTCATATATTACCATACAATAAACCAATGAAACTAGTATTTTTACAATTATCTTATTGAAAACAGTTGAAGTTTGAAGTGAAATAGAAGGCAGATTACCAAAATAATGAAAGATAAATGGATAAAAAGGCAGTAGAAGGCTTTTCTATTAAACTACTTCTTCAGGGGTGTATAGTTTAACAAAAAAGCAAAAACATCCAACCAGTTTCTGTTATGAGTCGTGCTGAGCTAAGAATTCGACTCACAATACACCCGACTGGCTGGAAGCTAATCAGATGACAAATTAGTAGAAAGATACACATAGAAGAAAATAAAATCAATATGACAAAATAACAATAATACATTATTCCATTAAAAAAAAGGATATATATACGAAGATATTTACCATTACCCATATCCTAGCAAGATTTGTAGTGCAATCAGATACAAACTACATGTGACTTACTAACAGTCAAAGTTATGATATATATATATATATATTTACTATTTTAGAATAAGATTCCAGACTTGATTTTTTTTCCTTTGATCTATTGAAAAAATTGTAGGCCTTAGCTTTAGCATATCCCATCACTATAAATTTTAGATGTAAAGCAATATTTTAAGTGGATGTACACCTGAGATATTTTGGTCTATTTCAATTACAAAAAATCTTATGATCTAAACTTTCGTTTTCAGCATTGCTTTTGAATAGCAATTTGTAAATATATCTTTGATTTTTTTTTTTTAAATCATCAAAGATAAAAAAAAAATTTAAAGAATTTTTAAAATTTAGCTTAAAAAAAAAAAAAGGTCAACTTTTTCTCTGCTTGTCAATGCCATGAGCGTCACTGCTTTCAAACAACAACATTCTGGAATTACATTTTTACCTATTGCTTGAGACTCCTGTCCCTTCCGGCAAAGATACTCGCGAGCTACTGCTATTCTTATAGGGAGGTTATTTTCTGATATCTCGTTTGCATTTCGACATTTTTATTTTATTTATTTATTTTTACATTGGATAGCCGAGGTCTTTCTCAACATCGCTCCTTATTTACTTTTTCGATTTTGTTCTCGGGTATTTTTTATAAGGTTACTTTCACTTTCGGAATCGGTTTTGAAAGTGAAAGTAACTTTATAAAAATTGTCTGCGACCAAAATCGGAAAAAGAAAGAAAAAAAAGAGCGATGTAGAGAGGGACCCCAGCTATCAAATAAGGAAAAAAAAATATTAAAAATGTCAAAATGCAAGCCAGATATTAAAAAATAATAACCTCTCCAGAGGGACAGCAGTAGCTCGTAAGTGTCTTCGCCGGCAGGGACAGAAGCCTTAAGTCTGTTTCTTTTACAGTTTGATAAGTTATTCCGTTATATTTTAAGATACGAATTGAGTAATTGGTTATTAGCTCTCAATTAAGGCTGTTCTCAAATTCAAACCGCCTCTTTTTTTTTTTTTTTTTTTTTTTTTACGTATTTTAAAATGATTTTTTGTTCGCAAACGTATCGTATTGGCAAGTTTTTTTTATTAAAAAACTGTGTATCGACCTATGTTTTCCGTTTTTCGGTAAAGGAAAAAAAAAAAATCAGCAATGCTGTCAAATTCGCCGTTTTGAAACGAATTTCCAGGCGCGACACGCAGCAAAGCGACAAAAACTGCCTTCGTTAAATAACAATCGGTTATAACTTACTGTGCAATTCATTCGTCTGAAAATAAATAGAAATTGTTCGATTACAAATAACTTCAATAATCATGCCCGTAAGTACTTATTCTTTTATGTTTAACAATGGATTTAAAAAAATGTCAGTTTTGCGTTTATGAGCGGAGTAAAGTATTTCTTTTTCAAACGCCAATTTTTAAGTTCGGCTTTTCATGTTTAATTAATGCGTCGCATTTTCTAGCTTTCTTACATGTAACTACTTTGCAATATAAAATATATCAGAGATAAGGGCGTGTAGGCTAACGTCCGGCGACAATTGATTGCATCTATGTATCTGTAGGTTACATGTGAATTCTAAATGCAGGTCAACGACCAGAAAGATCGCTCCGGAAGATGTGACACTTTCAAGATTTTTAGATTTAAGGTTATTTTTTTACACGCATGAAGAGCCTGGGTTCCTTTAGATTGACTTTGTGAGAACACCCTTTTTCAGTTTTTTCCTTTCTTACTGTATTCATATTCAATTTACGCCATTTCGTTACATTTCTCATACTCTCATTAAATTTAAATTAATTTTCATTAATGGTGATCAGCAAAAATTTAGTGAAATAGGCGAGTTTTTTCTTTTTTAATCTTTAACGTTAAATTTAGATAAACATGGGAGAAATTTTTCATTGAACTTTTCTTTCCTGTTAACCCTTTCGGGTCTGGTGTACTATTAATAATACATGTCTTTTCATCGATTATTATTTTGTATTAACAATTACTCAGTTGCTTTCTTTATACAGAAATGATAATATATGGCTATGCCTTTCTTATTATGACTTCATTTAAGCTTAACATTTAGTAATAATAATAATAATAATAATAATAAATGATTATTTAATTCTCTTTGCATCATTGGCGATTCCTTTAAAATTGTACATATATTTCACTTTTTAAATTTAAAATATAAGTTATTTTGCTGAACCAGTCATGTGTGATAAAATGCAAAAAATATTCAAAAGTTGTAATACCCTCTCAAATCCTATTGTAATACGTTATTTTCCAAACGTCTTCAAAAACTCTTCCTTAGCCTATTATCATATAAATATGAATTGAATCGTACACAAAATAAGTATATTCGTAAGACTTCAGACAATGAGATAACCTTTAAACTTCAGTAAGTGTATTTGGATGGCTACGTTTAACGTTATTAAGATAAAAGTAATTATGTTTAACAAAACGAAAATAATTCGGACCCGTGAGGGTTATTTCATAAAATGGTAGTTTTTTTTTTCTAATTTTATGTTCTATAATAGGGCTGTCCAACGCGGCGCCCTTTGACGGTTTTCATGGTGCCTTTCTGAAGGTTCCTGTTGCGGATATTTTTTGGAAATAAAACTCCCTTTTACAGATTTTTTTTTTAATTGTTGATATTTGTTTGATATATTTTTTGAATCTATGAATGAAATATTAAAAAACACTTTTAAAAAAATCTTGTGTTATTGAATTTTTTTTTTCACTAATTTATTATTATCTTTTATAAAATACTTTCAGGGAATTATGACAATGAGAATTGGTGAAAGTTCGCAATAATTATTTATCTATGTTAAGAAGTAAAATGTAGAATTATAAGCGCTCCCCATATCTCCTTTGGACATAAAATTTCAGTGTTTTATAAGACAAGAATAGGGCTGTCATTTTTTTCCTCAGACTTTAGAAACTTTAGATAATTTTAATCATTTAAATAAATAAATAAATAAAGTTAGCGAAATTACTTCCATCAATGAAAGCTCGTCCAGGCTCTCTCTTTGAGGCTATCAATGGATTGATCACAATGTCATGCCTGACTTTGTGTTTCTGTACTTTTTATAATTTGCATCTCCAAACAAAATCAAGTTAGTTCTTTTGCAACCCAAAACACTTTAACAATATCATTAGTTACCATTTTTTTTTTTTTTTTTTTTTTTTTTTTTTTTTTTTTTAATAACAGGCAAAATGTAATTTTCTGGCTTCTTCCAATTAAAAAAAAATTGTGGTAGCCCCTCGTAGAAAAATGTATAATTCGAAATTTACAGCGATTTATACTTATTTTGAAGGATTTTATTTATGTATTTATTTATTTTATGTGGAGCTATCCCTATAAGGGTCCTCATGTCTTCTACTGCGAAATGAATTCACATATGTGTATCGCTAACAATGCCATGAGCTATTTTTATTTATTTATTTTTTTAGTTTGTTTCTTTGTTTTGATCTATATTAGCAGTGACGCCCTTCATTGATTGCAAAGATCTGAAATGCGCCCCTGCTTAGTGAAAGGTTGGACAGGTCTGTTCTACAATATCACTTGTGCGCGTGTGAACATTTTTATGTTCCTTTTTGCTGCTTTTATTTTCTGCAGATTCGTTGTCAAATCGGAGTAAAATCCTTATTAATGATGCACGTAATGGATAATGTCCGCTCATATAATTACGGAAGTAAAGCATAAGAAATTTGTGAGGCGTAAACCATTCGATGATCGACGCCTGCGTGGTTGATTTGTTGGCTTATCATAATAAAACTAAATAAATAACGATTTTATTATCTCTTATTTCTTTACCTCATGATCAGCTTATCAAAAAATGCTGTTTTTCGTTGGTCAGTGTAATTTTCATCTATTCGTGCATGAAATTCTATGCACTCCAGTTTAGATTCTAAAAAATTATGCAGATTCAGATTTTCCAATTATTATCTAACAAAATATGAATTTCATAAAGAATTATCAAATTTTAATTAAAATATTTAAATTAATTATTTTCCATGTGTGTGAATTTTTAATATTCAGTATTAAAAGAGAAACTATAAAAAGGCTTTTGTTTTCGACCAGGACATTTCTTAGATGGCATGTGTCTTTGGTCACCCGGCATAAACTTTTTATATTTGGTTGAGATTTTTTAAATCCGTCCACCGTACTCTCCATAGATTAGAGGTCTCCAAGAGCCGGGTTTGGCCCGAGGCCACGGGCCAGCATAACGGCGAACTTAGACCGAATCGGGAGAGTTGGAAAAACTTTTCTACAGGCCGGCCCGGAAAAATTTAAACAGCTCCGCCGACCTGTTGTAAAAATTTTAATAGAAGCCGATAAAAAATAAACCATTTTCATTTAATATGATTTTCATGAAAATAAGTATAAATGGTACACGAGGCGATGCGCGTTTGACAACATTAAGGGTGTATTCGAAAAAACGCTTTTCCACCTTCAACAGCTCGAAATTTTCCGATACAATTTCAGAGACATTTTTAAAAGTAGAAACATAAAACTTGCTGGGGTGATTTTTGAAGAGACGTATAAGGTGCCGTGTGATGACTTTTTACGCTCCATTCATTAGAATTTGATTTATGAACTATTAATTTCTCAGTATGACTCTTTTTTTTGTTCACAAATCTCCCGATTCGGAAAAATCTGTTCAAAATGCTGATTTTGATTGCTTTTTTGCAATATTTTCTGCATTTATCAAAGAATCGACAATCGCGGCACCTTATGTACTTTCTAAATCAGAGAATTGACCAGTTTGATGCATTTGAGAGTAAAAATGAATTTAAAAATAAATCGGAAAATAAGCAGTTTGAATCGAAATACACCCTTAGTAGAGAAATATAAAAAGTCTAGCTTAGGGATCGGCATCGGATAGTTACATCATGCTTGTGCCCTGGCTTAATTTTTTTAATCAGGCTTATATTATTCCTTTACATATTTCAGATGGGCTGGAACTGGATTTAATTCTTTCTAGAATGTATTTGCCAAGCAATTTTTTTTTTTTTTTTTTGAAAAATAGTAATAGTGATAATACATTCCTCTTAACAGAATCACTGGAATGTGGTTCTCAAATTCCCTGCTCAACAACGCGAAATTGTCTGATATATTTCTGACTTATTCTTAAATGTAAAGGCATAAAACGGACAGGTCTGGATATTGAAACGATTATAATCGAATTGCGGTTTCCATTTTTTATAGCTAAGTTTTACTTAACGAGTTATAAGCTATTCATGTCACATGACGACAAATTTTTCTCTTTTAAATATTATCATGTCTAGAAATTCGATTCAAAACATCTGGTTTGACGGTATTTTTTAAAAAAATCTTTTGCTTTTATCCAAAAATGGAAAACGCCATTCGATTATATAAGTTTCTGAATAAGAACACATGCAATTTGAAGCGTTTCCGAATAATAATGAATTCAGAAAGAAGCTCTTTTCGATTTGAAAACAAACAGCCTAATAAATTAGAGATAAAATTTTCAAAAATCTACTTTTTACTATACAGCTTTAAAAGTTGTGTTTTAAACTTTTTTTCTTTTATTGTAAACTACTTTTTTTTTTAAATGAATCTTTATTTTAATTTTGCAATGTATAAGCATCTAAGTGATCATTAATGTGGCTATTGTGTATTTTCCATTTTGCGAATACATAGTAATCTGAAATATACTGTAAAATTTTCTCACAAATATGTATATAGTATTCACTAAAAAAATATATATTTTATGACGAGAAAAATCGGAATTTTTTAAAGAAAATGATTCGAGCCAGACCAGGCCTGATTTAATAAATTTTTGAACGGACCAGGTCAGGCTTATTTTCACCGATTTCTGTACGGTTTGGGCCGTGAACTGTGAAAATATAAACGGACCGGGCTCGGGCCTGAAAATTCCGGTCCGTGCAGACCTGCAGGAATGGACCGCGTCTCTCCCGATCTTCTACTCTAACTGTCTCATTTCAAAATAACTTTATTTTTAAATCGAGATGAAAATGCTTCAAGGTTGGCATAAAACTTTTTTTTTTTTCGAAAAAATTTATTTTTATATGGGAAAAAATGAAAATTTTGAAATTCATCTTTAGAATATTATAATTATATTTTTACAAATAGCTTCATTGTAGTACTTTCTCTTTCACATTTTCTCGTTTTCTTGAAAACATTCCATCTCCAACATGAAAACCTTAATTTGGAAAATATTATCTGTAAGATAATTTAATACTACTTATCTCATTAAAAGTGAAGTTCACTTGAAGAAAATTTATCAATTAGTGAAAATGATAAATGATTAATATAACTCAACGTCACTTGAAAAATTCATTTATTTTTACTGTTCTGCGTCCTGTTTTTTATTTTCCTTAAAGTCCCAGCCTTCACAACCATTATGGCTTATAACATTATATATTTTATCGCTTCATACGTTTGAAATGTGTTTATACACATCAATAGTTATTGCGTTTAGTTTCATAGTTTAACAATTTTGCTAATGCTGCTACTTTGCGTATTTCTAGATTCTGAAAATTTTTGAATTGTTACATATCAATTAATCAAAAACTTTATTGTGTCTTGAAGTAAAATCAGACAGTAACAAGAAAACTGACGATTAGTTATTTGATCAATTATTGAATATTCGGCCCAATTTTAGACAAAATTCCTTTTTTTTTTTTTTTTTTTTTTTTTGTCTTTCAAAAAATAAAAAAAAATTTGATTATACATATATATAATTTTAAAATAGAAAAAGAATTATTATTATATCCAAAAAATTTTAATAGCTTGAAGTATTTCTCGTAAATTTTTAATCTTGTAATATTGTAAATTAGAATGATTAGTCATTTTCATCAAAATATAAAGAATGTACTTTATTTTTACTATCCAATAATACTGTTATCCTCCTTTATATTCGAAATCAATAATAATAATTACTCTATGCTATAATTCATATTGAGGTATTTATTTCCTGAAATAATCTCTAATCAAGTTAATCATATTGTGAGGAGTTCGTGCCCCTAATGAGCAACAAATTTGTAAGGAGAAGTCTTTGTTTTGAAATCAGTCTCAAATTACAAATTAAATCAAGAGCTATGGTTTTAGTAGTAACAAAATCTTCGACAATTGGATCAAAATATACAATAAACAATTAAATAAAGTTCTCAACTTACTAATCATTCGTTAAAAGCATACACTGAAATTGATTAAAAACAATATTGATGAAGGAAAATTTAAGTGCATAAAAATGTAATAATAAAAATAATATCCAAGTAACTGTACATTTTATGCAATTCAGAATGAAAATAACTTCACGACTCAGAAAGTAACCAGTTAGGAGAAGCAAAAAATTCGTATGAGTCATTCCTTGGTAACTTACGTTACATTTTGAAATATTTTCAGCAATTTAGTAATATAACGCACACACAAAAATTATTCAAAATGTAAATTTGACATGGTTTGTTAATTAAACTTATTCAGCCCAATTTAGATTAAAATTACCTAATTTTAATGTTATTTCCTAAATTTTGGTAGTTTATTTACTATGGTAACTGCCATTACTAAAAAAAGAATGCAAGTTATCATATAAAATGTAATTTTCATTATAATTTTTTAGGTAATTTTCACCCAAATTGACCCTTAGATAGGTTTCATTTGCAAATCATGTTTATTTTACATTTGAATATTTTTTAGCGTTATATTACTTTCTGCATTAAATTGTTCTAAATGTAACGTAAGTTACCATGGAATGGTCCTAATCCTGAATTTATTTGGGAAGATATTTAGCAATTTTCAACTAAGTCGCAATATTCAGCCAACAAAACATCGTCAAAAGTGCCTAATAGAGGTGCCTGCTATTCGGATTATCCATTATGCATGTTTTACTGGTACTGGGTAGATGGGATGTATAATACAGTTAAAATTTTCTTTCAAACTGTAGTGATAGCATATAAAAGTTATAAGTGTTTTTTCTCTCTCTCTCTCTCTCTCTCTATTTTAAATTTAGCTTCAGTCGCAATTTAAGTTAGAAAATGCAACTGAAATTATTATTTTAGAATTTAATCATTTATCGTAAAAAAGGGAAGATGTTTAATTAATATCTAGAAAATAGTGCATGGAAAATTTTCTGTGGAAACTGTGACTGCAAGACTAAGTTTTTTTTTTTTAAATGAAATCCTTTATTCATTTATTTTTTAACATATTTATGTAAAATAAGAACAATTTTTTGTGTGCATAAGCCTAAAAAAGGTTTGTTTTATGTTTTCTGGGAAAAAAAAAGCTTCTTAGTTTGTTTGTTTATTTATTAAATTTTTAATAAAAAGAAAAAAACCTTGTTTATTTCCACAACTTCTAAAATTTTTGGAAACTTTAAATCTCTCTTTTTATGAGACACTTGAAAAATCGCCTGGAGCCAGGAACCTCATAAATTCCAAAAGCGCAGCAATATGCAACTACCTAGAGTGACGGAAAAACGTAATGGAACTACATACTGAAATATGGTGCAATACTGCATTGATTAAAAGTAATTTTTAATAGATAAATTTTGTCAAGAAAATTGCTTGATTTTTTGCATTAATCCAATAGCTTGCTTTTTATCTGCATTATTTTTTATCTCTGTTAGGATAGTTTTTATTTTTTGTCTTTTACAAAACCATTTAAGGAACCATCTGAAGGATATTAATAGGGTTCAAATTATGTAACACAACATGTAGGCGTGGTAAAGCTCAAAGTCGTTTGCTGTCGGATGTATTAGGAAATGAACAACTATTTAATGCACTCAAAGTATCCCCCCCCCCCCCCCGCTCAATAACGCAGAACTTTCTGACACATTTTCTGTCGATTTTTTAAACCTAAAAGCGTGTTATTTTAATGCAGGATTACTGAAATAATTTGCCATCCAAATCACAAAATTCAAATAAATTTCAACCGCACACATGTGAAGATTATGTCTTGAACTTCTATGATCGAATTCAGCTTTGTAAGAAAAAACTGTTCTTTCCTGTCATATACAATTAAAAAGGTGCATTTTATTTCCCCTTTTTAAAAAATGCTCAATAGCGTATTAGCTTATTTTGAGTACTACTTTGGTTTGATTTATTTCTATGACAATCATAAGTAATCATAATTTAACCATTTAACAAGGAAAAAAAATTCTTATGTTTACTGTAAAATTATCAAAGCGTTTTGATATTGTTTTTCTCATCTCCAAGGCGACGTTGAATGCGAGGTGTTTCACTCTTTTCATTTTATAGTTATAGCATATAGAATTAGAAAATACTGAATTATAATAGTTTGGAGTTTTTTCTGTGAAGATTATTCCGATTTATATACATGACATTTTTAACTAGAAACCTCGCCTTAGGCATTGATTAAAAAGTATATTAATCATTATAATAAAATGCCAGTCTCCATTAAATGCAGGCTAACCAAAAAAGCTTCAAATATTGTTCTGTATATGGTGTCTGGAATTACATATTACCGAACTTTTCGTGAAATTTTCTATTCCGTTGTTGACGATTACAAAAATTTCGAATTTTGAAAAATCTGTAGTTAGAAAATTCAAATGAAGTGAAACGTAAATTTGTATTGATTATTTAAAATAACATAAAACTCTTAAATTTATGTATTTTTGTAACTATCAGTTTCCCTACTTTATGCACAATCTAACATTTAGATATATACTCTCTAATAATACGAGCTCTGCCTCTATGGACCCCCTTCTATCACAAGTTTGAATATTTTTTCACCAACGTTGAATATTTTTCCCCAACGTACATGTATTTAAAAACTATCTTCAGACGGGGTGAGGCTTAGTACCTCTAAAGAAATATATATATACTTTAAAATTAATATTTCTTACCTATTACATTATTGGATTTCTTTTGATATTTATAATTTAAATATTTGTATTGGACGGGAAATCCTAACAAACATTTTAACTTATTTTATTTTATTCTTATTTAATTCTTTATTTTAGGAAACGCAGGTGTAAAGTGTAGTTCTGCGCGCGTGTGGTTATTCTCGACGCAAACTCTAAAATTCTATTCGAAATCGACCAGAACCCAACAAAATATTTATTTTCTGGGACCCCGACCCAAAATGCCAAAATAATAAATTTAATAAACTTTATATATAAAACCAATTTTTATATAATAAACCAATACAATTTATCATCAACATATGCATAAAATAAGTAAAAATAGTCGACTGTTTTACTTTTTTTTACCTCTGATGTAAATTTTATCTTTTATAATGTAAAGAAATGTAAAGAAAAATATACATTCAATGGATTTTTATTTATTTATTTATTTATCGGGTTAACACGATTACGAAACAATTCCTCAACGGGGGAGAAAAAAAGAATAGTACCAACCCGTTTCGACCAGATCCGTCAAAATATAGGAAAATATTGTAATTTGTTTGACCACTGAGTCTCAATTTACTGATTTTTTATGATTTTTAAAGTAATTTTGTAGTACAATTAAAAAAAAAAAAGTATTTCCGTGTCACGTAATCTGATTATGAAAGATTCGCTTAAAACCATGTAAGTAGTTCATAATTTGTTTTTCTTTGAATATTCAAGAACAAAACTAAAATTTCGTTTAAAAGAAAAAAAAAAAACTTGTATAAAACATAAATTTAGCAGACATGTAATCAAACTAACCACTTAAACCACTGAAATTATTGGAATAAAAAAAAGTCTGCTGTAAATAGCGAAATTTTTAGTGATTTCTTCGGCTATTAACTCTTGGCATGTAGCTAATACGAAAGTATCGCTTACAATCGTTATATATATATATATATAGATTAAAAATAAAAATATAATATTTCTAATAGTAGCATCTATTTTTTCTAAATATATTATGAATTATATAGTATAATATATGTTTTACTAATTTTTATAATTATTGTTACAACTTTATTTTATTATCTATGTGATTTATACTATGACCATAACCTTGACTGTTAGTAAGTCACATGTAGTTTGTATCTGATTGCACTACAAATCTTGCTAGGATATGGGTAATGGTAAATACTTTAGTATATATATCCTTTTTTTTAAAAAATGGAATATTGTATTATTGTTATTTTGTCATATTGATTTTATTTTCTTCTATGTGTATCTTTCTACTAATTTGTCATCTGAATAGCTTCCAGCCAGTCGGGTGTATTGTGAGTCGAATTCTTAGCTTTCAGCACGACTCATAACATAAACTGGCTGGATGTTTTTGCTTTTTTGTTAAACTATACACCCCTGAAGAAAGTACTTATACTAATAGAAAAGCCTTCTACTGCCTTTTTATCCATTTATCTTTCATTATTTTGGTAATCTGCCTTCTATTTCACTTCAAACTTCAACTGTTTTCAATAAGATGATTGTAAAAATACTGGTTTCATTGATTTATTGTATGGTAATATATGAATTACTCTGGTTATATAATGTCCATTTATCCATATATTTCTTAGTAATTTAGTAATCTGCCTTCTATTTCTCTTCAAACTTCAACTGTTTTTAATAATATGATTGTAAAAATACTGGTTTCATTGGTTCTTTTATTGGTATTGTCTGAATAACTTTGGATGTATTTATAAAAGTATTTATTTATATATATATATATATATATATATATATATATATATATATATATATATATATTAAGTTTTAACTTTATAAATGCACACATGCCGAGGTTGAAAGTATATATAAATCAAATATATTGGTCGATAAAGCCATCAACCTTTACTAATCTTTTCATTGAATATCAACTCTTCACGAGAATGTGCGTTTAGTACGTTCAAAAAAGATTTTTTTTTTCGCCATTCAAAAACACGGAAGTTTCTGGCACTTTCACGAAATCATTTTCTCACGTAAATGAATGAAATGTATGAACTTACAATTGTAATGATTTGTAATCTAATAATATTTTCCTCTTTTTGATAAATATATTCATTTTGATAAATATATCAAGTTATTTTCAATTACTTTTTTATAGAAATTGTACCTTGCTTTTATGTTTTTGTTTTAGATGCACAAGCTAATCATTTGATTACTTCTCTATAAGCTTGATGAAACATTTCTGATGATTTAACACCTTTTCACCAAGCATTCCATATACAAATTTTAATCTGTTAGCGCCAATATTATTGCTTGAAAGTCTAGTTTAATCGCATAAGATTTGTGATTAAATAAGATGAATATTTCAATTCCAAATGTTCTGGTAGGAAAAATCAAGGATTGTACTCATCCTATATCTCGCGTATACGCGAGCCTTCTTGCAAAGTGATTAAACCGAGATTAGATGAAAACCTAATAGTATCGTAAACCTCTAAGAATGCTTTGATAACAGTCACATTATTAAATCTCCTGTCCCTGCCGGCGAAGACACTAATACTAATCCTATGCAGAGGGATTTTTCTAAAAGCTCGTTTGCATTTCACTTTCAAAACCTGCTGCAAAAATGAAAGTGTTATTCTAAAAAATATCTGCGACCAAAATCGAAAAAGTAACAAAGATGCGATGTAGAGGCGGACATCGATCTCAAACTTTGTCAAGTTTTTTGCTCGTATTTTGCAGAGTTCTCAATAAAAACAGTGTTCTTTTTATTAAATATGACAAACAACATTGTACATAATATCCTGTTATCTGAATTAAAAAAAATAATAATAATAAAATTTGTATGTGTAACTCTAAAAATGAACAGATTTACTAATTAATATTTCTCGTACGCAAATCTCGTAATCTCGAACGCAATCAAAATGTAATTTGCATAATGTGTTAGCTGAATGTATAGAGCAACTTCTGTGAAAGTCTAGAAAAACATAGCTTGAAAATTCAAAGAATTATCATCGATCAAAATCCGTTGTTCCTATAAGGAAGCAAAAAGACGGGAGGCTGCATCCAAATATAGCACAGTGTGTGCAATATTGTATAATGTTATATTCACAGTAATCTATGGAATATGGATACAGCTCCTCATCTTTTTGTTTCATTTTGGGAATAACGGGTTTTGAGCTTATTCTATCGATGAAAATTTTTAGAATTTTCAAGCTATGTTTTTCAGACTTTCACAAACGTTGCTCTATACATTTAGCTAATATAATGCAAATTATATCTTGATTGTGTTCGAAATTACGCAGTGAAATATTTAGTAAATCTGTTCTTTTTCATACAATTTTTGTTATTTTATTTTTAATTCAGATTACAAGGTATTATGTAAAATGCTGTTTGTCATATTTTCTGAAAAGAACACTGTTTTTATTAAGAACTTTGCAAATTATAAGCAAAAAACTGGCAAAATTTGGGTTCGTTTTGATAAAAAAATTAAATTTCTCTACAAGTATACATGCTAGTCTCATAAAAATTAGCACAATTTATTACAATGAGCCACTTAATCATAATCTGCAGTTTGAACGCGTTTGTTACTTTAGTTTTGACAGGATTATCCAAAAAATTTTCGTGTTTTTTTTTTTTTTTTTTTTTCCAGTTTTTTTGCGGTCTTCTATGGATTTTTGGAAAAAAATCTTCGAGAAAATATGTGACCTATACTATTCTTTTTACACACCTTGAATTTCAGAATGATTCCTCATGTATATTTCTAGATATTTAACAAAACGCCAAAAATCGCAAGTATCAGTTATTATTATTATTTGCTGGTACTGTACATTATGACGTCATTTTTTGTTATAAATTTTAGTATACCGAGGGTTTCTATCGGGATATGCGCAGAAAAAAATATTCTTAAAATACTTTATTTTACCTTTAATTTGGCACCTATTTCATCTCGTAATTCGATGACGGATGTGATAATGATGCCAAAATGTCGAGTTGGCGCCCGCTGCTGCTCATATCGTACCAAGAAATGCCAAGGTAGACCTGTCATTCCTTAATCTACACTACACCTAATTATCTTGTCCTACATCATTGTTTCATCTTGTAATTCGATGACGAGTCATTTGTGTAACCGTCGCCGGTCTATAATTTAAACACCATTTTAAGCATTAAAAAAACTTGAGATTTTTAGAAAATTTGAAGATTTTTCGTTTTTGAACCCCTTAAAGTAAACAGAAAACGTTAGTTCATATTGTATAGATTTTATTGAATAATATGAAATATTGCATTGCGGCTTACGATTTTATTTTTAAGAACTCTTTTCTCTGTCGAATCGTCTATCAGGTATAATATTTGCTGTTTCTTGGATCGTGTTAGCTAGTTTTGGAGTGTCTTCCCACATTCTCATAAAATATTCTAAAGCCTTATTAGCGAGTCCTCCCTATCTTTTATTTTGTTGTCAGTGGGCTTCCTCACTTAATCACGTCTGTTCCATTTTATGAAATAAACATAAAAAGGAGAAAGAAAAAAAATCTTATCTCGAAAGAATCGCTTCAAAATTATCAGGATCCTAAAAATTGCACTAAACGTTTAGTGTTGGATAAGTTGTTGCATTTACTGTGAAGAAGCAGATAACTTTTTAAAATATTGTTTGACGCAAAAAATTAATGAAGTACAGGGGCTGTTCAAATATAATGTTATCATTTTGGGAGGGGGGGGGGTAGGGGGGGCTCTGGCATATGATATCGTAGGATATCTCTGGGGGAGGAGGTGAGATTGTCTTTAGATATCGATTTCATTTTTGATCCAATCAAAATTTTCCTTTTTTATTTGTAACATGTTTTTTGATACAAAATAGTATGTATTTTTTTTCAGCCTGCTATTTATTTTTAGGAAAATACAAAGTTATTATTAAAATTACTAAATTATCACAACTTTTTTAATCTAAAATATGGAATGACATTCCCATTATTCACATGGTTATGTCAGGGTTGCAAAAAAGCCGGCTAAAATTAAAAAAAACCAGGCTGGTTGGCTTTTATTGATTTTAGCCGGCTTTTTTTGGTCAAAATTGGCCTTTTTTGGCCATAATTGGCTTTTATACAGTGAAGCATTTTAATGATAAGATACACATTTTTAAGTGTCTTTTAACTAATTTTAATGATGTTTAATTTACTTTGAGTTAAATAATTTATTAAAATGAAAGATTGAGATTTTAATTATGCTTCATTATGAGAAATTGGGATATAACTCAATTTTTCAATAATGACGACATTAATACTAGAATAACACATTGATGGAGTTGCTAGTGGTTTATAGTCAGAATTGCAAATATGTCAGTTAAATTATAAAATGGCCATACCAAGTGATTTTTCTGATTTACATTGACCTTTAAAAATCTTCCCTTGTTTTTCCATTTTTACTGCTTTAAAAAATTAAAGAGGACTATAGTTACTTAGTTATATGTTATGTTATTACTTAGTTATTAAAATGTCTTGTTATATTCCCTATAAAGTTTGACCACAGATATTGAAAAACCAATAAAACCTGCTTTAACGTGGGTTTTATTGGGTTTTTTAGAGTGGGTTTTACCCATTAAACCACCCATTACCTAATTTTTTTGGGCAGATGGGTTTTTTGCAACCCTGCTATAAACATTTAAAATCATACATAAAAAAAACACCATTTCTCAAACTAATGAAAATAGTATTTCGAATTATGTATATTTCATGACATATTATATTTCCCAATTTATTTCAGTATTCTCAATTAGCATATGCATGAATATATTCATTCATGCAAGTAGGCATATATGCACATTTAAATAACAAAGACCTGTTCAAAATTTTAATTCAA
Source organism: Maratus speculifer (assembly GCA_964019185.1). Lineage (NCBI taxonomy): Eukaryota > Metazoa > Arthropoda > Arachnida > Araneae > Salticidae > Maratus > Maratus speculifer. The sequence goes on from OZ025290.1 coordinate 119,166,395, forward strand.
CAAATTTTATTAGAACATTTTTTATTGTTGTTTAATTTTATATAATTATGCATTAAACTCTCCTCAAATACTGAATCCTTCCTAATTTCTCTTTCAACATTGTTCATTTTATGACTTAATCTTTACATATTGGCCTGTAAGAATGTTTCCAGGAATGCTTTGATATGTTACATTTTGTCATAATTCAATTAAATATAATTCTTAAGAATGTGTAATATAAGTAGAACTATGAAATATAGAAATTTAAAACACATTTTTTGAGTATATTTCCTTTTTTCCAAGATTTGTATTTTTCAGACATAATGCCTTCACAGTTGACTTCTAGCGGTTATAAAGACTTATTTATTTGAAAAATTAAATAGAAATTTATAACTTTTTTTGTAGTAAATAATTAAAAATGTATTAAAAATAAATCAATCCAAATTTAATATGAATTCGATACAAATTAACACTTTAAAAATAAAAGCCGGCTTTTTTCAATTTTAGCCGGCTTTTTTTAAGTGGATAAAACAAAAAAAAGCCGGCCGGCTTTTTTTGGCCCGGCTAAAAGCCGGAACCCTGGGTTATGTGAATCACGGCTCGGTAAACAATGTGCGAAGTATATTTGAAACGAAGCTTGTGTTTACTAATAAATAAAAGAGAGAGAGAAGGAATGTAGTCCACTTGTTTTACTGATAAGAATTTATGTCTGCCCTCCTTCGTTCGGGGCAAGTGCAACAGGACTTTTGTATATCACTTTGAATAAAAGAAATAAATTCTAGAAAAAAAAATTACACTTTGATAACAATATCGTTACTGGAGGGGGGGGGGGGTCCAAATTTATCAAAAAGTTGATAACGTTATATTTGCAAGCCCCAAACTAAAGTGAACTACTGCTTTTATGGATTCCCAAGGAAAGCTGACTTTTCATCCGCATTAAATGATGTAAACATTTATAAAGTGTAAAATAATTCCTTGGATCGAATAAATCTAATTTAGATTTTTACAAAAATTATCAACTTTATGCTAAAAGAAGGAAACTTTTTCCTTAATTTAGTAATTTTAAAGAAAAAAATAATTTATTGATAATTTACTGTTATAAAAGAATAGATTTCTCAGTGCAAACAAAATATACAAATTAATAGTTTAATTTAGATTAATCTTTTACTGTTGCGATTGCTTAACAAATTATCTTTTTATCACACCATTTTCAGGTTTTGTGAGATTTGAAAATTTGGTCAATTTCATCGCACTCTGATAATAATATTGGCGAACAGTTTGTAGTTATTTATTAAAAGGTTCACGTTTTCTTGGTGTGGAATGTTTTCTTTCTCTTTATCACTGTCGCTAACAATTTCTCGATCTCTCAATAGTCACAACAAAATTGTTTTCAGTCAAATAATATGCAAACCTAGTTTTGCTAAAGCCCGGTTAGACAGTGGAAAAAATGTTCGCAATATCTGAGGTGTAGTATACACTAAGCGATAATTTTTATATTAATTACAAAAAGAAATGAATGGTTAAAACGAAATTGTCATAATTTACTAGAGAATCCAAGTGGATACTCGTTAACGGTAGTACATTGAATTGCAGAAGTGAAAATAGATTGCGTGATACTAATAGATCATAATTTGAATGAGTATGTTCATATTGTTCAAAGGGACGTGTGCAAGAAATGAGAAAATTTATTTATCGCAGTTTTTAAATAGCTTCTTAAATATGAGCGTATTTTTGATTTTTTTAATGAACAAATGAATTTGGTTAATATTATCATTTTTTCCCTACAATCTAAAAGAAATAATTACTTTAAGAACATAAATGAAAATTAAAAAATTTTCATGTTTAAGGATTTTTAATGCACTATATTAAAATTTCATGGTCTTGTTAAGGGTGTATTCGAAAAAATATATTTTCACCTTCAACAGCTCGAAACTTTTGATACATTTTCAGACTCATTTTAAAAAATAAAAACATAAAACTTGCTGAGGTGATTTTTGAAGAGATGTATAAGAGATTGTATGATTTCATTTTTCGCTCAATTCATTAGAATTTAATTTGTAAATAATTACCTTCTCAGTTATAACCCTTTTTTTCGCTCCTAAGTCTCCTAGGAAAATTCAGTTCAAACTGCCAACTTTGACAGCATTTTTTTAAATATTATTTTCTAGAGATGGGACGAATATTCGGCCACTATTCGGTAGTCGGCCTATTCGGCCCTTTTGCCGAATATTCGGTTGGCCGAATATTGAAGGCTTGTTGACCGAATACTTCGGCCGAATACTTGAAGCCGAATATTTAGAGATGATCTCACCGAATATTGCTAAAATCTCGCCGAATAGTGAAAGATATCTTGCCAAATAAATTTAGGATTTAAAGAATTTCATTTCTTGCAATTTTTTTTTTTTTCTTATCCAAATTGGCTACTTCATTTATGAAGTCATTCTCATTCTTACTTACAAAACATACAGTTATTCAGATACTAAAAAATATACAGCTTTTCTGTATTTCCTATAACAGTTAGTGATATTTTAGAAAATGCTGCCCAAGTTGGAGATTTAATTGTAAGGGAAATGCCTTCATTAGAGAATGATATATTACAATTCAATATATAAAAATATTTGGGTCAATCCATTTCAAGTGGTCCAGAAAATATAAAAATGGTCGCTCGACCATTTTTAAAAAATCTGAAATTTTTTGTACAACAACCCTAACATGACGAAAGTTCAAAATGACCGTTCTTTTGATTTTACTATTTTTTGTTTGTGCGTGGCGGCCATCTTTGTTTCATAGTGTGCAGCGATTTTCTCAGATACTAGGATACACAAAATTGTAAATATCTCGTCTTCTATTTTCCTAATTGAAATGGGGTTTGCAGCATTTTGTTCAGAATAAAATTGGCTAAATATACAGTGATAGAAAAATTTTGAAAAATAAATTTTTACAGGTGAAATTTTAGCACAAAATGTACGATTTTTTCCAAAATCTATCCGTTTGCAAGAGGAAAATTTTCATGCAAGGGAAACTGTCAACCTTACACAATATTTTCTACAAATAGGTCAAACGTATGTGCACTCATACACCAAATCCCAGATCTGGGAGTTAATTTCTCTTTGCGAAAAAAATTCCGAAATTCGTCAAAAATTTCAAAAATCGCCGTTTTTAGGCTTTGTTATCTCTGGTGGGGCACGAGATAAAAATCTAAAATTTTGGCCTATGATAGTATTGTGTAGTAGCGTTATGTACAAAAAAATTTTAAGAAGGAGATTTGACTACAATCTGAGATATGACATGCAAAATATGCGAAAACAATACTGTCAAACTATTGTAAACCTACTATGTAATTGTTCAACAAGACTGTCAACATTGCACAATTTTTTCTACAAATAGTTCAGAAGTGTGTGTACTCATACACCAAGTCCCATATATGGGAAATGATTTCTCTTTCCGAAAAAAATTCCGAAATACGTCGAAAATTTCAAAAATCGCATTTTTTAGGCTTTGATATCTCTGGTGGAGCATGAGATAAACATCTGAAATTCTGGCCTTTGATAGTATTGTGTAGTAGTATTATGTACAAAAAATTTCAAGAAGGAGATTTGACTACAAGCTGAGATACGGTGATTAAAAAAATGTTAAAAAATGCTATTACGAGTACATTAGGAGAAATGAGATTAGTCTCTTTTATTACAATATTTACACAGAAAATATCGTTTGTTGAAAACAGTTAAATAATAAACATTTAATTTACAAAATACTATATATGCTCAACAAAGAGCTTAACAATATTTACGAGAGATGTTATGAGTTCGACCAGTTACTGTTGTCAGTCCATCAGGCTGTTCTTTCTAAAAATTTTATTTGAAGCCCCCCAAGTCTTATCATCCTTTGTTAACTTGAATGAAATTCTCTAGGTTTAATAATTGAAGCCATGTCAACTCGATCAGTTGTAATCCATTGTCTGTAATTTACTTTTCCTGAAATGGGTTCCGAGTAAAATTGTTGCAGTAGCATTTCTAGTAGATTTGTTCATCTGTACAAATAGTGTATTAGCTTAGCATACATTCTGAATTGTTTAAATCACACAGAAGCATTTGAAAAAGATATTTGTAATTAACATTTAACTTTATACAATAAATAATTTAAAATTTTGGAGGTATGAACAATTACATAGTAAGTTACAATAATTTGGCAGTATTGTTTTCACATATTGCCCATGTCATATCTCAGCTTGTAGTCAAATCTCCTTCTTGAAATTTTTTGTACATAACACTAATACACAATACTATCAAAGGCCAGAATTTTAGATTTTTATCTTGTGCTCCACCAGAGATATCAAAGCCTAAAAAGTGCGATTTTTGAAATTTTCGACGAATTTCGGAATCTTTTCCGCAAAGAGAAATCATTTCCCAGATCTGGGACTTGGTGTATGAGTACACGCACTTTTGACCTATTTGTAGAAAAAATTGTGCAAGGTTAACAGTCTTGTTGAACAATTACATAGTAGGTTTACAATAGTTTGACAGTATTGTTTTGGCATATTTTGCATGTCATATCTCAGCTTATATTCAAATCTCCTTCTTGAAATTTTTTGTACATAAAGCTACTACACAATACTATCATAGGCCAAAATTTCAGATTTTTATCTCGTGCCCCACCAGAGATATCAAAGCCTAAAAAGTGCGATTTTTGAAATTTTTGACGAATTTCGGAATTTTTTTCGCAAAGAGAAATTAACTCCCAGATCTGGGATCTGGTGTATGAGTACACATACTTTTGACCTATTTGTAGAAAAAATTGTGTAAGGTTGACAGTTTCCCTTGCATGAAAAATTTCCTCTTGCAAACGGATAGATTTTGGAAAAAACCGTACATTTTGTGCTAAAATTTCACCTGTAAAAATTTATTTTTTAAAATTTTTCTTCCACTGTATATTTAGCCTATTTTATTCTGAACAAAATGCTGCAAACCCCATTTCAATTGGGAAAATAGAAGACGAGATATTTACAATTTTGTTTATCCTAGTTTCTGAGAAAATCGCTGCACACGATGAAACAAAGATGGCCGCCATGCACAAACAAAAAATAGTAGAATTAAAATAATGGTCATTTTGAACTTCCATCATGTTAGGGTTGTTGTACAAAAAATTTCAGATTTTTTAAAAATAGTCGAGCGACCAGTGCTGGACCACTTGAAATGGATTGACCCATTTAGAGAAGAAAAAAAAAAAAAAAAAAAAAAAAAGAAAGAAAAGGAAAACACTGCCCTATTCTAAAACACTCTAATATTTATTAATGTCTGCAAATTCCATGCACATATAAAACAAACTCTTATAAAATTCATAATTTATTTTCTATAAAATAAGAAAAGAAATAATTCATTCACTAAATGTATTAACGAAGATTCATTTTCAAAATTCAATATCAAATATCACTATTTCAAATACAATGGTACATCTGAAAAAAGAACTGGTGTCAAACTAAATACGCATTAAATGACACAACTTGCTTTATGAAGATGGTTTATAAATATTTAAATATAAATTCTAAATACTAAACAAAATAATTTTTTATTCTATAGTTTTCACTTTTAAATAATTATTTGCATACTTACTGACGTAAATATGTAACATTATTATGTATATATTTTTAATTTACATCTTCCTTCATTCATGTTTTTATCAATTTCTGTATATCCTTTTAATGCTTGTTGAATAAGTAAAATATCGAAATTGAATGTAGTATGCACCGATTAAAATGTCAAAGATTTTGTTAAGATGTGAATTCTACTTTAAGCATAACCTTTTCTTTAACATAATTGCAATGCAATTGCATGGCAATTGATTTCAGAATATTCTCATTCTTATGAATTTGCTTATCTTTAGGAACACAAAACTCTAAATGATCAAATTTACTTCATTAAAGTTTATTTCTGAAAATATCTCCTCGTGACTTCTGAGAGACAGAGATTAAGAATAGTATTAATTTTGGATGCAAGAAAGGGTAAAAGTGCCATTTGATAGTAAAAGTGAAGTACATTCTTCATATTTTAATGGAAATATCTTACCATCCTGACTTACTGCTAATCAATTTGATGTACATTAGGATAAAAGAATTGAATGCAATTTCATATTTTTTTTGTTTTAAAATAAGTTGTTCAAATTTAAAAATACATTTAAAAGTAATAATTATTAATGAGTTCCTGTTTTTTACATTATATATAATCAAAATTTATTTTCTTTATTGGGAAAAAAAGTTGGTATTCGGCCGCCGAATATTCGGTATTCGGCCAAATCGCTATTCGTCCCATCCCTATTATTTTCTGTTTTTATCAAAAAATCGACAAGTACGGTACCTTATGTAATTTTTTAAATAAGAGAATTTGCCAGTTTAATACGTTTGAGAGCAAAAGTGACTTTAAAAAAAAATAAAAAAAAATAGGCAGTTTAGATTGGAATACAACCTTAAATACGAGATCTTTCAGTAATGATCATACAATTGGCTGACTTTCTATCTTGTTCTATTATATGTTTTTTAATGTTATTTATTATTTGCTACACTACTGCCGGTTATTCTTATTACTCTTTTACTCAATTTCATGAACAAGAAATTCACAATTTATCGTATAATTCAGTATTTCCATAAAGAACTTTTTCCTAGTTTAGAAGTTTAAGATTTTAATTCATACACTTCTATATTTAATACATTTCTTATATTTTCACCTAATATTTTATTTTTTAAGTGCATTATCCAATTTACTTCCATAAGCAAAAAGAAAACACATAACTTTAATTTTCTTTTCTTTTATTAAATGAAACTGTTTTTTTAAATGCAAAATTTTTACAATATTGTTTACAATTAACTTGTATGCATTTAATAAAGTTAGAAGCGCCCCAAGGTTTAAAATGTTTAATGTACTTAGAAGCGAAGGTAAAAATAATAAAAATATCAGTATGTTTTTTTAATTTCTCAAGATGAAATCGTTTTTAAAGATTTTTTTTTCTTAAATCAGTCATATAAATGATACAGCAAAATTTTACAGTAAAGCAGGAAAATGACTATTCATTCTTTTTTCTTCCATAAAATTTTCCTTGCCAGTAAACATCCGGAAATTCCTAGCATTTTTCTTCTTTTTTAGAATGATTGAAATATGTAATTTAAAATGTAATGTTTCGTACATTTTTTTGCAAATTTCATTTATAAAAAACTAAATTTTTGGAAGGAATATAGTCATCGTGTTTAATACAAAGTAGTATTCGCGCCTATTTAGGTCATTCTATGACTATAGCACGTAAAAAAATATTCATATTTTAGCATCAGTGATTACGTGGCTAGTAACAGCATTTAATATTCGTTCTTTGCTTACGTCAATTGTTGACATTCTGATAAAGAAAGAAGAAAAAAACTGATGTGTAAAACTGATGAGCAAATTTTTCAGATAAAAATTACCTTGTTAACATTTCTTTTCACTATCTGACTGTTCAAATAAGCAAGCACTCTCTCAGATTCAATTACTGATAAGACATTATCACTATTTCCACTGTCTTCAAAGTTGTAGAAGATTTGCGAAAGTATTATTTCTCATGTTAATAATTTTTAAATGATTTTTTAAAACTACTGTTTTGTTTTAGAAGTTATTTGTTAAGAATTATTTTAAAACAATATTTCCGAATTGTGTTTTTATTATCTGAATCACACTTTGAAGTTAAAAAGATTTCCCCTACCCTTCACAATGTTTAAAATTAACGTTGCTTATAGTTCATAACTAAAGTAAAAATAGTTTGATAAAGTTATTATAATAAAATCGTCAAACAGTAAAATTTTTCAAATATTTAAAAATAATTCTAATGTTGTATTTGTGTCCGTTGCTATTTACGCAATTTCTATATTTACACGTCATCATAAAAATCATTAAAAATACAAATCATCATTGCGGTGGTCATTAAAAAAATTCTCCGATATATGTACCTTAGCGACATAACCACTCAATCAATCGAAAGGAAATTTCAGATTTACTTATTTAAAAGTATGCATGCACTCCAGTTCGTGATGATTTAAAACATAAAAGCTCTAACTTTTTTTTTCCCCCCAAGGGTATTTTTTTACTGTGTTATATATATATACAGGGTGATTCATAAAAGATGGGCAGAACTTTAAGGGGTTATAGTACACTTAAAGACAAATAATATTAAATAGGAGACTAAGGGTCCCAGACGTATTCCCAAGGAGATAGGGGGCATTAAAGTTTAGGGTCCGAAATTTCAAATGATTATAAAAAATGGAAAAATTGGTCGATTCGTTTGCGGTTTTTGCAAAAAAATTTCTTTATGCCAGTATTTTCTTGAAATAAAATTTTAAAGTTCAATTTCAAAAAATGCCGATAGGGGGCGCTTTAGACTTTGGAGTAACAAACAACTATTTTTTAACGTTATTTTTTGTATTTCTTTAAATGATTTCGAAAGCTTAGACTTAAACTTAAATTTTGATCTAAAAATCTGAGTCCTAACGAGTAGTTAAGTAGCGTAAACTGAAATTTGAAACCCTTCTCCCCCCAGAACAAAAATCAGTTATTCCCGATCTTTGTGTCGTAGATTAGGCTCTAACTACTGCCGCGTTTTGCTAAAATTATTCTTTATGTCAGTATTTTCTTGAAAATAAATTTTAAAGAAAAGTTTCAAAAAATTCCGATAGAGGGCGCTTTAGACTTTGGAGTAACGAACAACTATTTTATACCGTTATTTTTTGTGTCTCATTAAATGCTTTCTAAAGCTTAGACTTAAATTTTCAGCCCAAAATCTGAATCGTTAGACGTGGTTAAGTTTCTGGGGAGAGGGGTTTGAAATTTCTACTCCTGAGCACAGTTCAGTTTACCATGTCCACACATTGTGTGCTGTGATACGAGGTAAAAAGACACAAATTAGGATTATGTTACCAAAGCATATTTATTAACATGTAATTACAATAAATGTTCAAAATTGTGACCACCAGAGGTTATGCACGCAGAACAACGGCGAAGAATGGAACGGCGAACATTCGCGAAAACATCAGGCTTTTCGAGCACTTCCCCTACAGCGGCGGAAAGTCTGGCGACCAGTTCCTCGGGGGATTCAATGGGTGTCTCATACATAAGAGCCTTCAATTGTCCCCAAAAAAAAGAAATCGAGGGGTGAAAGATCTGGCGAGCGAGCAGGCCAAGCAACAGGACCACCTCGACCAATCCATCTGTTCGGAAATGTGATGTCCAGATAGTTGCGGACGTCTCGTACGTAATGGGCTGGCGCTCCATCGTGCTGGAACCACATGACCCGCCGGATGCGTGGAGGAACGACGTTTAACAGGTCTGGCAGCACATGTTACAGAAATGTGAGGTATGTTTTACCGTTGAGGCGTTCAGGAAGAAGGTACGGTCCGATTAGGTGGTCTCCGAGGATTCCTGCCCAAACATTGATGGAAAAGCGTCTCTGATGAGCATGTGGATACGTAGCATGTGGATTGACATCCGCCCATACATGTGCATTGTGTGTGTTAAATGTACCTTCACGTGTGAAGGTACATTCATCGGTGAAAAGCACAGTTCGTCCAAAATGTGGATTTAGCGCGTTCTGCTGCAGAAACCAGCGGGCGAATTCAATACGATTTGGATAATCCCCTGGAGACAGTTTCTGGACTCGTTGCACATGAAATGGGAGCAAATGTTCATCCTTCAGTACCCTCCAAGTCATGGACTGTGAGGTATCCACCTGCCTAGCCACTGTTCGTGTACTTGTACTTGGCTGCGCCGCTACTACATCCAGAATGGCTTCTGCAACAACTACTGATTCGTCCTTTTTTGCACGACCTGCATTCGACCGGGAAGCGAGAAATGATCCCGTCTCACACAACTGTCTGTGCAAGCGCTCGAAAGTTTTGCGGTTAGGCAACCACCTGTTGGGAAATCGCTCTCCGTACATTCGTTGTGCCTCTGCACCATTTCCATCTGCCGCTCCGTAAATTAAATGCATCTCAGCCTTTTCCTTATTCGTGAAGGGCACCATCTTCCGATTCATTACTACAGCGACTTACACTTGACTCACCGTTCAGTGGTTTTTATGCCTGAATCGTGTCGAAATTTTGCATACGTGTTCTTCTTCTTCCCCATTTGACATTTGCATACTTTCTATCTCCTTCTTCACCCGGTGACTAGTGTCAGGAATGGAGCTTTAACGTTTGCATGAGCGACGTTTCCAACTGTGCCAGTGCCTTTATGAGTGAATTCCGACTGTGCAGTCCTTGACGAAAGTTGTATTTTTGCCTCGTATCACAGCACAGAATCGTTGGGCATGGTTATGTAATGCAAACTGAACTATGTTCAGAAGTTGAAATTTGAACCCCCTCCCCTCGCTACTGAACCATGCTCAGCGATTCAGATTTTGAGCTGAAAATTTAAGTTTAAGTCTAAGCTTTAGAAAGCATTTAATGAGACACAAAAAATAACGGTATAAAATAGTTGTTCGTTACTCCAAAGTCTAAAGCGCCCTCTATCGGAATTTTTTGAAACTTTTCTTTAAAATTTATTTTCAAGAAAATACTGACATAAAGAATAATTTTAGCAAAACGCGGCAGTAGTTAGAGCCTAATCTACGACACAAAGATCGGGAATAACTGATTTTTGTTCTGGGGAGAGAAGGGTTTCAAATTTCAGTTTACGCTACTTAACTACTCGTTAGGACTCAGATTTTTAGATCAAAATTTAAGTTTAAGTCTAAGCTTTCGAAATCATTTAAAGAAATACAAAAAATAACGTTAAAAAATAGTTGTTTGTTACTCCAAAGTCTAAAGCGCCCCCTATCGGCATTTTTTGAAATTGAACTTTAAAATTTTATTTCAAGAAAATACTGGCATAAAGAAAATTTTTTGCGAAAACCGCAAACGAATCGACCAATTTTTCCATTTTTTATAATCATTTGAAATTTCGGACCCTGAACTTTAATGCCCCCTATCTCCTTGGCAATACGTCTGGGACCCTTAGTCTCCTATTTAATATTATTTGTCTTTAAGTGTACTATAACCCCTTAAAGTTCTGCCCATCTTTTATGAATCACCCTGTATACATATGCAATTTGACTCAAGAAATATGCTGAATATATGTTTGACCTTGATATTTCTTATCGAAAATAATCAACTGCGAATAGAGCATAAAAAAGCGTCAATGAAATTTATTTATGATTCATTATTTTTTTACCTTTTCTTTTTTCGTGATTATGCAATTTTTTTTAGCTTATCACCACTCTAATAAAGTCCTAGTCGGAAATCCTCTGTAAGTTTCTTTTTTAGTGATACCCGTAAAAATAGACTTCGTGTGAAATTGCAATGCAAGACTGATGTACGGTAGTCTTCTTCGATTATACAGTCTTGGCCAAAAGTATTAGGCACCCCTACAAAACACTTCAATCATATAAAATACTTTTAAAAATAAATTTAAATAAAATCATATAAAATACGTGTAAACATCATAGCTTGGAGGTAAAGCGTCTCACTAGTGAACAGAAAGTTCTTAGTTCTAGTTCCGGTACTGGACGTTGTAATTTTCATAATGATTTAATTTTAAAAAATTTCGCATTTTTTGCCAATCTAAGGGTTTATATAAAAGGGTGTCAATATTGTCAAACGTCAATTAAAACACAGATAATCGATTGTGAACTCTTGGCGACATCTGACGTCTAAAACAAAGAAAATATAACTTTTTGGAAAAATACTTCAAATGTTTTGCCACTCTTTATTTGATATCGACAGCGCAAAGTAACATCGTTTTTGAACTAGTGGCGTATTTTATATTATTTAATTCTAAACTGCCTAAAGAAAGTGATCTGGTTGAAAAAATGAGAGAGAATTTGCATGAACAAAAAAATGTCAAGTAATCAAGTTACTGAAATATTCTTGAAGTGCAGTGCAATTTGCTATTAAAAGATTTACGGAGACTCTTGTCTTAGGGAAACAAGGCCAAAACGGGCATAAAACATATAACAACGAAACTCCAGGCCAGAAAACTAATACGAAAGTCTGCGTTGCGATATCTGCACATCAGTCATTGCTCAAAACTACTTTTTATGATACGTTTCTGTCCTCTGTCTGTCCGCTCGTCACGGAAGCCATATACAAAAACTATATAAGACTGAGACTTAAAATTTTGTGTACTGACAGCTGAACAACTCGTGTCGTACGACAAATCATAAATTTTTGAAAAAGTCTATTATTTTAATACATTACTTTTTCCAATGTCATCCGTTCGCTTTTGTGAGTTAAATTATAAAAGAAAAAATTAATTTGAACGTTTTGTATGTAAACATCATAGCTTGGAGGTAAAGCGTCTCACTAGAGAACAGAAAGTTCTTACAAGGAAGGTCTCCATACGGGCATACTCAGAAAAATCTGAAAAAATTACAGAATGTTCTTCTCATATAGTTATATATGTTTATAAAAAAAATTTCGGCGGAAATTCCTTATAACGTCCGTAAAAAAATAATAAAAATTTCGTTTATTTGGCGATTTATCTCCGGTTGGCGAAAAAACGAAATTTTGAAAAACACCCTTTTACGCTTCGAATATTTTTTAAAGAAAAAACTTTCTATGTTCAATTTATTTAAATAAGTTTAGTTTAAGTAATTTTAGTTTTGCATTTTTATTCTACTTTAAGTGTAATTTTGTCATATACGTTTATATGTACTTATAACAAAATGAAATTAATATATTTTATCATTTAAAACACAATTTAAATTGATTAAAATTGTTCCAAATTGAAAAATACACTGCTAAAAATCTGCTGCATTTTGTTGCAACGTACTCCCTTGCTTGTATAGAAAACGGTTACTTGGCCGTGAAATGGAGCTTTCTCATTGGTTGGAATAGAGATATTATATACAAGCGGTGGAGTGCGTTGCAGCAAAATGCAGCAGATTTTTACGGTCAATTCACCGTGCTATGGAGCATTCTCATTGATCAGAAGAGAGATATTCTATAAAAGTAGTGGAATGACGTTGCAGTAAATGCTGCAGATTTTTAACGGTGAAGTCAATTAAAATCAATTTTCAGATTCGTTAGAATCGTCTGCTTTTGGCGAGGAAATGCACCGCTCGCCAAATCCCGCGTCGCTTTCAGCTTTTCACGCCAATTATTCCAAACTATTTTTTTTTTTTTTTTTTTACATATCTAATAATGTAATTCCGCCGCTAATTTTCACTGATCCTTTATTACCTACATGAGTAGTTTAATTCGTATTTTTTTTCAAAAAAATCTGAGTATGCCCCCAATGGAGACCTTCCTTGTTAGTTCTAGTTCCGGTACTGGACGTTGTAATTTTCATATTATTAAGGTGATGGATTTAATTTAAAAAAAATTTCGCACTTTTTGCCATCTAAGGGTTTATATCATTAGTGTTTCGTTCATCTGACATTCATAATATTTTGGGGGGAATTCAATTTCCTTTCTATTTTAAAAATTGTTGTGATTTATTGATGATTCAGCATTTTAAATTTCGTTTAAACATTTTTTCCTTTTTTAGAAATTTAAAATTTTACTTACATCTCTGCTAAATTTTTTAAATTTCAGATTTTTAAAAAATTTGGAATTTTGCATTTTATTTAAATATTTTGATTTGAATATTATATTTTTAATTTGATAAAAATAAATAACTTCCTTTTATAATTATTTTAAAATTAAATTTGTTGGTGTTACCATCTACGTAAAAATTTAATAAATATAAATTAACAATTTGGATTTATTAATTAAATTATAAGTTGTATTAAAAATATATTAAACGAATCCCTCTGTGCGATTTTCGGTCACACTTACTCACTTGTTTCGACATGGTTGGCGTGATATCTCAAGTTCTACTTGACTGATTTAATTCAAATTCAATACCAACTGTTTAATGTATAAATTTTTATACCATTTTTTTAAATCCAAATTCTTTTTTACATATTTGAAAAATTTTTAAAAAAATGATAAAAATAATCGAATGATGCCCCCCCCCTTTTTTTTTTTTCAAAACAGCTTCCATTTTGCGAATTTTTCTTTCAATTTTCTCTTGAGTAGGAGCTGTACGATATTCTTACTAATAAAGAAGCTTTTTGAAATTTTATTTCGGATGACTTGAAGAGAATGAAGTCATGACCATTAGCAATACCACCCCCTCCTTTTTTTTACCAGCTTATAACTTATTTAATTTTTTTTCACAATTTTTTTGTATATTTTCACAATATCAATAAATATGTTGTAGAAACATGAATGGTAAAATTTTATGTATATATAATATAAATTTAATCAATAATTTTAAATATTTTTTAAAGCTGAATAAAATGCCCCAAATTCTTCTAAACCATAATACCCCCTTAAGGGAAAAATAGTTTATTAATAAAAATATCGGAAAATTTTAAAGGCCAATGCAATTTTACGATAGCATTTTGCCAAAATAACAGAGTCTTTCGAAGGATTTGAACACTTAAAAAAATTGGTGTTTAAAATTATGCATATTTTCTCAAAGTTATTTATTTAATTTTTTTCATGATATTTCACTTTAAAGTTATGACATATGTGTTTTTAATTATATTATTGAACTAATATATATATATATATATATATAATATACAGGGTGTTTCAAGAATGACCGGTATATTTGAAAAATTAATAAAAATTAAACGGGCAGCGTTAGAAATACACCGTTTGTTGCAATATGTTTGGGACAACAATAAATTTTCAGATATACAACTTTCGAAATTAGTTAAAATTTTCAACAACAGATGGCGCTGCAGGCAATTTGAAAGCTATAGTAGAAAACTCAATCTGCGTGTTTGCCATTCTGTAAAGTCTCTGTCCTTGCCCGCGAAGACACTCGCGAGCTAATGCTATTCCTATGGGCATGCATTTTTGTAATAACTCTTTCGCATTTTGACATTTTTTAATAATTTTTTTTTGCATTGCATAGCTGAGGTCCCTCTTAAGATCGCTCTTTGACTATAGTTTTTGATTTTGATCGCAGGTTTTTTCTATAAAGTTACTTTTACTTCCAAAACCGATTTCGAAAGTGAAAGTAACTTTATAAAAGATATCTACGACCCAAATCGAAAATGTAATCAAGGTGCGATCTTGAGAGGGACCTCATCTATGCAATGCAAAATAAATATATATATTTAAAAATGTCAAAATGCGAAAGTTTTATTAAAAAGTGCCTCCCCATAGGAACACTAAAAGATTTGTCCCATTTGCTGCAGCGTTACTCCGCAGATTTTATAGAACATATCTTTTATGACCAATGAGAATGCTCCATAACACAATAAAATAACCATTTTCTATAAAAGCGGTGGAGTGACGCCGCAGCAAATAGGTCAATTTTTTTACAGTGAATAACTTTAGCTCGCGAGTGTCTTCGCGGGCAGGGACAGAGACTTTACAGAATGGCAAACTCACAGATTGCATTTTCTACTATAGCTTTCAAATTGCCCGCAGCGCCATCTATTGTTGAAACTTTTAACTAATTTCGAAAGTTGTATGCCTGAAAATTTACTGTTGTCCCAACATACTGCTACAAACGGTGCATTTCTGTATTTCTAACGCTGCCCGTTTAATTTTTATTGATTTTTCAAATATGCCGGTCATTTTTTAAACACCCTGTATATATATATATATATATATATATATATATATATATAAGATCGTGTCGATCTTAAGTGAATCGGACCCTTTATTTGAATACTACTGCTTTAGATAATTACATTCCATTGAAATGAAGATTCAGTAAGAACAGTAATGCAGTTTAGAATGAAGGGAAAAGAGGGTTTATGTAAACATAATTTAAAAATTCTATGAGATTTTTAAAGCATATTTCTAAATATACTTTTCTATAATTTAAAACCAAATTAAACATTTTAAAAAATCTTAAAACAAACGTGAGTGCTATTAGTATTATCACTCGCACATAGAGAGAAAGGCCAGCATGGCGTGGATTCGAACTGATTTATTTTCATTAGATCAAAAATGAAGTTCAGATTACTGGCTCGAATCTGAAAAAGTCCGTCTCGGCCCGAAAATTTAATGTCTAATGAAAGAAAATTTGGCCCCAGCTTGTGTACATTTCTAACGTGGAATATATTGTAAACACAAAAATAAGAGATGTTTTAAATAAATCAGTTAAAATTGAAAAATATTTTCTCTTTAATTTCTATAATCGTCTTGAAAAGTTAAGAACGCTAAAAAAATTTTGCATTTTCGTGTTATTGTATTTTTATTTCTTTTTTCTATAATCTTTGAATTTTTTTTTTTTTTTTAACAAGGTTTTTGTTTATGTTGTTGTTTCTCTGTTATAGGATGCATAGAAAATCCAGTACGGGGATATAAATTAAACGAATGACTTTAATCGATGTATAATGAAAAGTGGCATCCATTTCAGAATTCGGAGTAGGGATGTTATATGTATTGATTTACATTGAATATCAGATTTAGGTAGGACATCCCGATTTTCATGAATCCAAGGCCAGAATCAGAGTACACGATATCCTCGTTTTTTTTTTTTTTTTTTTTTTTTTTTTTTTTTTAAATATAATGCATAAATTTTTTGTGTGCGCATGCCATAGACTTAACTAGTTCATATTCACTGGAGCCAAAGAGAAAAAATCAATAACCATGTAAAAAGCGCTACAGAATTTTCTTAAGACTTTTTTATATAGGAACCTTAATGTTATGACTAACGTTAGGAGATTTCTCCCCCTCCCCTTTTAGCATAAGATATCTTGTTTGGTAATGAAAAAAGTATTTTAATTCCTGAAAAAGAAAAGAAACATGAATTAAATATCATGTTGAAGTACATTTTAAACCTCTTGACACCACATTTATGTTTTCGTGAGTTCGAATTTAATTCAGTTTTTTAATGTTTGGATTTATTTATCTTCAAGTGATTTAATAAAAAAATAACTAATGGAAGATATTAAAGTAAAATTGCTGAATTTTATTTTAAATATAAAACAATATCTAAAAAAACTAATAAATATGCGTGAAACAGACTTGTACGAATTTGACAAATGTGTTTTTAAGTGCCTCTTGCACCGTTTTTGATAACCTTGATGTGTCCTTCATAAACACCTGAATTGTTTCTAATTCTGTTTAACATTTCCAGTGAAATCTGAAATAACCCAATAATGTGTTTGTTATATGACGAAAGAGGTTTCCATGATAACCATTTGTTATCCGGAAAGAAAAAAAAAATGTATAGTTGCAACAAAAAAAAAAAATCATCATTCGTTTTAAGTCTTTTAATTAATTACATTTTGTTTGCTCCCGCTTTTAGTATGATATTGATGTGTATTGTTCATCTATCTAAACTAAGGTTTGCTGGCACTTGTCTGGAGTGCATTTTTGTTTTTATGTTATACATACATTATTTCGAACCGTAATATTTTTTGTTCCATCAGAAATGAATTTTTTCCAATTTCCGGTTTGTTTTCGATTCAAAACCTCGGTTTCAATAAGCCATTTGAAAATGCATAGTTTTGCCTTAATAACAATAATAAAGAACCACTCCATGCATTTTTTCGCAGTGGAGAAAAAAAAAAAAAAAAAAAAAAAAAAAAAAGACTTCTACAAGAAATAGTATTCTTAAATAATATAATGATACCGATTAGAGTGCCGTCATGTATTAAAATTGAAGCAAATTTTGAAATTTTCTATGTGGACAATCTATGTAAAGTAAACAGTTAAAGCCATTACAATTATCGTTTTTTAAAACTTTACAGATTGTTAATATTTTTTTTTTATGAATAAATGTAATTATGCATTCTTTTGAAATATATATATATCACTTTTTTATGGACACGATAACTTCTATAATTCTTCACCAATCTCCACCAAACGGGTACATAAAATCAAAGGGGATAAAATCTCGGCTAAGTTCGTTAACGGGCAAAATCGGACCAAGGGGGTCGGAATAGGGGCGTTTTTGTGGAAACCGAAAAAACGCCATAACTTCTTTATTAAAGTAGATATCGAATCGGTTTAAAGTTTATATTACTTCTTAAAAATGGGCCAAAAGTTTATGCATGACAGATTTTTGATAAATTTAGAAGTGGGCTCAAGGGGCGAAAAAAACAGAGGTTTTGAGAGAAAAAAATTCATAACTTCGTCAATTTTCAAGATATCAAGTCCAACTAAATATTTTGTAAATGTTCTTAAAATTATCTAAAACTTTTGTAATTACAAGTTTTTGATAGGATTCGTTATATGGAGATAGATATTTCGCTATATAGAGTCTGTTTTTAATGTAATCATGCGAAAAGGGGACCGTTCTTACTAAAAATTCGTTATATGGAGGAATTCGATGTATGGAGTTTCGTTATATAGAGGTTCGACTGTATATGCTTTTAAAAAAATTATGAGCAATTCATGGAGTTTTTAAAATTATTTAATTTTTAAAGTTCAATTATATATTAAGTTTTGATGGTATATACCTATGATGTGGAATGTGCTTTCGTAATTTTTCTAGTTTTAAAAGTCTTGTCACTTTCTTTATTTCCTTTTTTGGTGGAGGGGTGAGGGATTATAAAAATCTGCTATGGATAACAAGCATTATTATGTGTATCTATTGGTTCTCTCTCTCTCTCTCTCTCTCTCTCTCTCTATATATATATATATATATATATATATATATATATATATATATATATATATATATATATATATACCGGGTGGTCCTGAAAAGGACTGAACGATTTTAAAAATCAATAACTTGCAAACTTTTACAGATATTTAAAAAATTCTTGCACGAGAGTCATCTAAAAGGTCAAAAGTTTTTTTCCTGCGATTCTGGATTTTAGTTCGAATTACAAACAATAGATGGCGCTGAGAGCGCTAGGTGCTGTATTGAGACGGATATTGACGTCACTTGGCACTGAAGCAAAATAAGGAGGTTAAAGCTATGGAGTGGATCTTATTCAAAAATGAACTTTCGCTTTTACCGTCCGATTTTGAATGTAATCCATATAATTTTGATTTTGCTGGCGTCAGCGCAATAATAGAGAAAAATATTATTTTCATGGGTACGACTCCTTTGAAATTGAAATGCGTGAAACAACAACGTTCGAATTACCGACTTTTATTTATTTATTTATTTTTTTTCTTTTTACATTCCAATAATGTAAGTACTTTTGAGAACAGGATATCTTATTTATCTATTTATTTATATGGGTATCGTTTAAACCTTTTTTATGTCACCTAGTCATGTCGTGTATTGTATTTTAGTAAGTATGTGGGATTAACAGTTAATTTACAGGTACACCCAAAAGATTGCATCACATCATAGTCTATGGGGGAAAATCACTTGCAGTGTATATTAATGAAATACACTATTTCAAATGTATTGAAACTGATATAAATCACTGAATTTCAGTATAAGATGATTATGATAGAATAGAGTATTTGGTATTTATAGCATTTAACGTTCATTTACAGGGGCACACATAAAGAAACCGGTTACTGTACTGTCTTTAAGTAATATCTGCTGGAAATGCGTTTTCAATTTCGGCATGCGCTTTTAAATTTAGCTGTTTTTAGATACATTAGTAATTATATAAATGCATATCACCTATACTCGTCTCTGATGCGTCCGTCCGTCTGTCTGTCCGCATATAACAGTGCAAAAATTACTCTGTCGAATCGTTTCAAATTTTAAATACATATTTATTGAAGAATTTTATCCAGTTATTTCAAATTTTATGAATATTGGATGTGTATTTCCAATACAGGGACAGTCAAAAGTATTCCGTTACATTATGGCCGCGGGGAAAAAGTTTCAAGTGCTATTTGATGATATTACACTCGTCCGAACATAATGAAATTAACATGCATTTATGAATTAAATTGAAATACAAATGATGTAGAATATGCTGCACAAAGAATAGTTATTATTCATTTACAGAGCCACACAAAATAATTATGTAACATAACGGTATAGAAGGGAACATACTTTGCGGCATATTTTAATTTTGTTACACAGATAATAAAATTGTTATAAGTTCTTAGGTTTACTACGAATGTCTTACTGTGTAATAGAAAATATGAAATATTTACAGTGACACACAAAAGATTTCGGAAACCATGCTGCATCAAAAATGCTGTACGCTAACGATAATTGCTTGAAGTTTTAAGTTTTGATATGATTTTTTTAAAGTTTCACTACATTTTTGCATGTTACGCTGTGTATATAATTGGTGCAAATCATATACAGGGCTACACAAAAGAATTCGCACTCCTTACTAAGTGTGTAAGTAAATATATTAAAGGTGGTTTGTAAATAAGTTATGCATTTTTTACGTTGAACAGCTTTAAGTATATTACGATATGTTTAAAGAATAGAAATGAAATGATATACAGAGGCACTCAAAAATTGGATTAATAGCCGGCTCTGGATGGTTATCTCTGGAAGTGTGATTTCATTAGTTTAAATCATGTTTCGGTTTTAAATAGATTTTAGCTAGATAAATGGCGTGTATTTAAAGATAGTAGGAAAAGTACAGGGCTATACAAAAGAGTTCAAATATGCTTCCGTCTATTTAAATAAATTGCTAAATGTCAAATTTCAACTTAACATGTGTTTTTAACGCTTTCCAACATAGTTAAAAATGTTTATGATTTCTTTTTAGTTAGCCGTCTGCCTGTCTGTCTTTCCAAACTCTAACTTGCGTTGAAATAATTGAATTGGTCTGTAAGTGATATATGTTAATAAGATTTATTATGCCGCGTTGGGTACTGTAAACAAACTATGCATAATTCATGATTCATTTACACAGACACTCAGAACTATGCCATTACATTATGTTCTGTGAGGATATTTATATATGTAGCTCCTATATTCGTCATCTGGAATGTTCTTTTATCTGTCCGCACATAAGAGCACAAAAACTACCCAACAGAATGCTTTGAATTATAATATATATACTCGTTGCAGAATTTTCGTTACTCATTTAAAGTTTTTTGAAAAGTGAATCAAAGCTTAAAAGGATATTAATAAATGTTTTCTTCATTCTATTAAAACCTATTCTGCGTGACTAATTCAATGATATCCAATGATAGGTGATGATTCTAGGTTGTCATTGTGATTATGGCTCATTTAAGGTGGAGGTAGTATTATTTCCCTATTACCATGAATTTAGTACACATAATCGTAATAAATTTTGTATTTGGGTATTTTTACAAAACAGTGCAACAGCTATTGCACCAAATTTTCAATGTTTATACTATGAATATTCTTTGTTCTAAAGAATAAACCATTTCCGCAATTTTTATACAAGATACATAAAACTCTACTAAAGAACTTCTTTAAAACAAACTAGCATTTCTTAGAATATAACAATTTTTTTAAAATAGCAAAATTGATTAATTTTTAACAACAACAACAAAAGAAACTACTAAATCGTTTCACTTTATTTTAAAATATAATGCACAAAGTATTCTTTAAATTAGATGATAAAAAGTAATTTAATCCGAGAAAATACGGCTTTCTTAAATATAAAATCGTCTGCAAAACTCGTATGCTGCTCGTTAAATTCATTTCCAGTTTCCAATCGCTGCTATTATATAAAAGGATTTATTATTTCCATGACAACAACACATTTCATTGAAATTATACTGACTGAGTCCAAAATCGGGCTTCATGTCGAGTGCACAGGTCAAATGTATGTTGTTCAATAAAAACAAATAAACAAAAGTTCAAAATCGGGCCCTAAGAGCAAGATTGCATTGTCAAACGAGTCCCACTCTACAGTCTTAAACTCCTTATTTTGCTTCAGTACCAAGTGACATCAATATCCATCTCAACAACGCACCTAGCGCTCTCAGCGCCATCTATTGTTTGAAATTCGAACTAAAATCCAGAATCACAGGAAAAAAACTTTTGACCTTTGAGATGATTCTCGTGCAAGAATTTTTTAAATATCTGTAAAAGATTGCAAGTTATTGATTTTTAAAATCGTTCAGTCCTTTTCAGGACACCCGGTATATATATATATATATATATATATATATATATATATACAGGGTGTCCAGCAAATAACACCCTGATTTCAAAATTAAATTTCTCAAAAACAAAGATCGATAGTAATATGCGGTAACGGTTTTTTCATTAGGCAAGCTGTAAAAATCTTATACAGAAATTTCAAACAGTGAATATTTTGAAAAAATTGCGTTCTGATTGCATAGAGTGCTTCGATTTGATATTTTTCTTGCTTTAGCTTGCCTGCAGAGAAATAATTTTTCAGCTTACAGTGCAAAATTTTAAAGATTTTTCGAAGTAAATTTTTAGAATTTCGAAATTTCAAAAATTTAATTTAAAAAATCTATGAAATATGGCACTTTAAGCCGAAAAACACATTATCTGGCAGCAATCTAAAGCAAGAAAAATGTCAAATCAAAGCATTCGTTGCAATCAAAACACAATCTTTTCAAAATATTTACCGTTCGAAACTTTTGTGTAAGATTTTTACAGCTTACCTGATAAACAAACCGTTTACTGCATAATTCTATTGATCTTTGTTTTTGAGAAATTTAATTTTGAAATCAAGGTGTTATTTGCTTGACACCCTGTATATATATATATATTACCTTGTATAGTGTCTGTTTAAATATTTTGCTTTTCTCTAACACAGGAGTTTTTAGCTACTGTTATTCTGGAAAAAATAAAGTCAGAAATGCATTAGAAATATTTGAACTAATATTTTTATCCCGAGTGGATTGAATGCAAATGCTTTTGAACAATTTTTACAAATTTTAGAACTATTGTAATGAAATTTGTAAAAATCTCATCTAATAATTAATTTGCGAATACATTGATTTAAATATTCAATGTTCAAAGATCCAAAAAATGTTAGGCCACACCTCATTACTTATAACATATAGCTCCTCTAGTTATCAAAAATAAATAAATAAATAAATAAACAACTGAGCCTAAGATATAAAGGGACGTGCCTTCTACTAACTTCATGGAAATTTTCAGGCTTCTAGATGCGCTAGATTTCGCTAGAAATTCAGAGATGGGAGCGACCAAAGGGGACACAGATGGGCACAGAGGGAGTGACGAAAAACTTCTTGTATTAATATAAATAAAATATTATGATTCTAGTAACTGTGATCGTTCATTCTGTCTACGTATATAAAGAAATTAAAAGAATTATATTCATTCATACACAAACATTTATTGTATAATTAAAATGAAGGGAAATTCAAGGAGTAAAATAATATAAAAATTAAATACAATAAAGGAAAAATACAAAAAAGAGAAACTATGAATAATTTATGGATTCGTCAGAGCAACGTCCTAAAGGATAATTCGTAGTAAATATGTTTTTTCGTCAAATATTATCAGCATTAAGCCTAAAAATGACAATATTAAGCTCCTTATTTATAAAATGAATAAATAAATTAAAGTTAAAATAAGAGGAAATCCAAAAAATAAATTATGATCCACATGTATTTTACATATAATACATAATTTTATATATGTGTGCATGTACGAGTATATATGATATATACGTATGATGTGTTGTATATGATATGTATATCATATGTGTATATCATATCATATCATGTGTATATTATATCATATGTGTATATCATATGTGTTATCATCATAATTTTAAGTGTGCACGGATATGCACTCAAGTGGGTTGTAAAAATAAAAATGAGTTTGATTAACTCTGATTAAAATAAAGGGAATGGTAATATACTTTTCTTATTCTCGTCTCAGTGCAGATGGATTGTTAGATACACGTGTCTCTCGTACTGATTCTTTTTTCATCACTAAGTTTGTTTCTAAGTATTGTTATCGCATTCTCCATCGGCTGACGTCAGTCACAAGTAAATTAATCACTTTGTAGGTAGGTATTACGTAGAATGTTGAAATATTTATATTTTGGAAGTAATTTATGATCGTAAGTATATTTAATAAAATTCCTGTGCTCAGTTGTATTTGGTTACTGTAAGTGAAATATGTGTTAAAATTTCACTTCCGTTTTACTTCTTGCTTTGTATGAATGTCTCAGAAAAATGTGTCAGTTTGTGGGCTCAGACTGACAGTAAAGATTGTATGTGTCAGATACATATTTCACAGTAAAACGAACAAGTGAAATGTTTGTATTGAGAAGATGCGCATAATGTGTGAAATAATAATAAAATCAAAACGTATATGGAACATTTTCTTTCTACATTTATTTCCCCCTCCATCCAAATCTATAAATTTCCTTATAAACAAGTGAGTATGACTTAATTTGCTTGGATAATATACAGTACAGTGTTCCATAAATAAAGAAACTATTACATCTATGTATAAACAAGTAATTAATATACAAAAATCATATGAAGCAAAAAATATATGAAGCAAATTTACTTTTGATTCTTGAAATAATCTTTTCCTTATACTAGTGATGCACAACCTTTTTGCCAGAAAATCGTTTCCCACCAGAATATTTGAAAAGTGACGCTTGTTTACTTTAATAGCAAAGTGTCTGTTATTATTATAACGAAAATTATTCTGCATACAAATAGTGGTATCATTGTGGCCCGCGGGCCACAGGTTGTGCATCCCTACCTTATACGATTGCAAGCTTATACGATCAAAAAAAAATTCAGCTGAAGATTGGGCTATCATCTTGTGTGTGATTGGAGAAATGTTTAAAATGTGAAATAAAGAGAAAAACTTTCTGTCCTATTCCTCCAACTGTCCCACCCTTCTTTGTGTTCTTTAAACTTGTATTATTATTATCAGTATTCATTCTAGGCCATTTTTGAAGGGTGCATCACTCTGCCCTTTTTTAAATTTCCAAAAATCCCTTTGCCAAAAAATTTGCAAAAATGGTTGAAATTTCTCATTTATTTAAAGGGGAAAAACAGAAAATTATTTAATCATGTTGTAATTTAATTGTACTTTTTATTTTTATATCATAAAATCATTCGAAATTAATGTTACTTTTTTTTTTAAATCTAAAAATTACTTATTTTCCCACTTCTTTTCTCTTGCCCTTATCTAAAGGCAATAATAAATATTCTCTTGCAAAAGTACCCCTTTTCTGCTGCAATAGTGCCCTTTTTCTTTCAAGAGTGACTATTTAATATAAAATTTCATTTTTATACATTTAACATTTTAGATGAATGACCCGATTAATCTCTGAATCTATGGGATACACAATATGATTTCTCGAGCATCTTTTATTAGAGAACAATTTCCTAAATTTAGCATAATCGAAAATGTACCAAGCTACAAATGTCGTTCAAATTAGTATTATTGAATTGAATAAATATTAATATAAATATTATTATTGTATATTCTTTAATTGGTTGGATGATAATCATAAATTGGCGATATTGGTTGAATAAACTTAGGAATTGTGATCATGTGGTTGAAATTCATTTAGTGCATAAAAAAATCAATTATATATGAAATAAATTTTAAGAAACACTAAAAAAGTAAGGATATAAATTAGTTGATAATTTGAAGAAATATTAGAATTTTGGAATGGAATTAGTTTGTTCGACTGTACGTTTGTCGAAAATTCGCTGTGCTCTATATTATGCTTTAAGGTTTTTTTTAAACAAAATTGTTTACAACTCCAAGAAAAGCTTTACTTATCTAAAATAACACTTCTGATTTTACTATTGCCTGCTCTCATTCTTGTGTGTGTGCAGTGGTAGTTTTTTTTTTTTATAAATATGAATGTTTTTATTATTGTATTTTTTAACCAAGAGAGAAACAGGATTTCTTGAATAAATCGAATTAGTTGCATGTTATAGCAAAAAAAAAAAAAAAAAATTAGGGGTTGCATCCAAATATAGTAGTACTTGCCTTATTGTGTATTTTATACTGACACGAATGGATAAATGGATACAGCCCCTCATCTTTTTGCGTCATTTTGGGAATGATGGATTTTGAGCTTGTTCTACCGACGATCACTTTCAGAATTTTCAAGCTATGTTTTTGAGAATTTTACAAAAGTTGTTCTATACATTTAGTAACACAATATATAAATGAAATTTTGATAGCTTTTACACATGCGCAATGAAAAATTATTTAGTAAACCTGCTCATTTTCCATACATTTTTTTTTTTTTTTATTCTGATTTCAGGGTATTGTGTACAATGCTGTTTGTCATATTTTTGGCAAAGAACATTATTTTATATGAAGAACTCTGCAAATTATAAGCAAAAAACTTGAAAAAATTTAGGGCTGTTTTTATAAAAACCTTAATTTCGTTACGAGTATACATGCTATCCTTATAAAAATAAACACAGTATATTAAATAAGCCACTTAATCATAATGCGCAGTTTGAATGCTTTTGCATCATTAGTTTTGACAGGATTTTCCAAAAGATCTTCGTCCTTTTTCAATTTGTTGATAGTCCCCTATTGGATTTCGGGAAAAACTCTTCGCAAAAATATATGACGCGTACTATTTTGTTTACACACCTGGAGTTTCAGAGTCATTCCTTATGTATATTTCTAGATATTTAAAATTTGCGACTTTTGTTTTTATAATGTTTTTATATAAATCTTAATTTCTCTACGACTATACATGCTATCCTCATAAAAATGAACGCAGTTTATTACAATAAAGCACTTAATCATAATCTACAGTTTGAATGCTTTTGCTGCATTAGATTGGACAAGGTTATCTAAAAGATTTTCGTTCTTTTTCAATTTATTGACGGTCCCTTATGGAGTTTCGGGAGGGGGCTGGGGAATCTTCACGGAAATGTATGACCTGCTTACACACTTAGAGTTTCAGGATAATTCCTCATGTATTTTTCTAGGTATTTTATAAAATATTTAAAATCGCAAGTAATGATTTAATGATGAGGTTCAGGTTCAGGGGTTATTATAAAAATCTGATGTAAACTTAGGCACAAAAAATTTCATTCTAGATGCAGATTTTGTAATCCTGCATGTAATTTATTATACTAATTTTCTGCTCCATAAATGTCTCGACTGTTTGGAACCCTTATAAATACTATTCTGTATATTGCAGTTTTTTAAATACTTCAAAGAAAATACTTGCATCTTACATCCCGATAAAAATTCTGTTTTAAAATCATATACATTTTAAGGTATTAAATGTTAAAAATGACCCCCCCCCCACACACACACCTACACATAGTTTTAAGAGTTAAGAGACCCCTTAACACGTTCGCTGCCGCTTACGTGAAGATGTGATGATAGTTAATGCCGCACTGTAGAAGTGGGGTTTTCCCAGAAGCCGATTTACTTTTTATAATAAAGAATCAGTGAAAGATTTTCCCGCGCCAGCGTGTGACTGGCTATTGGATATCACGCCACATCACGCGCTGGCGCGTGAGTGGCCCCTTAACGTTGGCGCCATATCACGGGCTTTCACGTGAACGGCAGCGAATCTGTTAAGATAGTTTTAAATTACAAACATATAAAACAACATTTAAAGTCGTAAATAATTTTTATGCACATCTCTATCAATTTTATAAAATGGATTAATTATTATGTGTTTCGGGCCGCACAAAAATGGGCGCTGGGCCACATGTGGCCCGTAGACCGCAGGTTGAGTTTGGCTGTCTGTTCTATTGGTGTCCCTGCATAGAAAAAACGCTATAGTCTAAAAAAAAGCTAGTTTTTATAATCGATTTCTGGCATTAAAAAAAAAAAAAAAAAAAAAAAAAAATCTTGGTTCATAATGAAAACCAATGGACTCAATCAAAGGTTTCTAGCGGTTTCCTAACATTTGATTTTCTGCATGAGGCGAGTTTTGAAATCTTTCATGTTTTCAAATGAAAATATTGAATTTATCAATCATGACATTTTTTAAATAAACACTGGACATATCATTACATATAGATAGGATTTCCTTCGGTTTCTTCACTCCCTCTGTGTTTTATTATTAACTCATCATTCTGTTCTAAGTGTATAAATTCAGGTTGTAGTTGATCACTTGCTGCTGTTAATTAATTAATCAGGATATAAAAGTTAATAATAAGTCAAAAGTAGTGTATTCCTGCTACAGTTCCAGCTATTAACCTTATATACGAGCTTAATGTTGCATAAGATATGATATTAACTGATCAGACTACCGGCGATTGAAGATAGCAGTCACTCAAGTATTTTATAAAACAAAAAATTTAAAGCATTTATTAATCATCTCTGGCGCGCAGATAAAATTGTCAATAAAACAGTTTTCTCATATTATTTTGCTTTATATTGATTTTTATTACTTGTTATTTAATCCCAAATGATTTATAATTTTCTTGTTCCCCCTATGCTTAGCAAGATGATGGCGTACGACGCGAGACCCAGCACAGAATTCCCACTTCCTGGAGGTACAAACTTTATCCAAGGGTAAGAGAAATTTTGATTTACTTTATATATGTATCACTGATACGTTTTTTTAAATCATGTTATGGCCTTCTATTCTTTCAGAAATAGTACTGTTTTTCTAAGAAAGTTTAATCAAAGGTACAAACGGAATATGTCTCGTGTTTTATATTTACATCTCACGTCCCTCAAATGTTGCAAAAATTTCTTTTCAAATATTAAGCACTGATTAGTCGAGTCAATATAATATTTATATCAATTCTATGCAAACTGCAAATTGCGTTGACAAATCTAGCGGTTTTCGTGTTCATGAATTTAGTATTCACACCAGAAAAATTTTAATACTAGTTTTCATTCATTTTATTCACAAGGCCCACCAGTGGCTGAGTGGTTTAAGTCTCAAAGCCTGTAGACGACACATGCTGAATTTGAACTTAATAGCACTCGTCGGCTTAATTGTTTGGAGTTTTCCGTGGTTTTCTTCAAACCTTACCTAAATACGGGTTGAGTTCCCATAGAAATATTTCTATGAAGGGCACCCGTTCCCTTCGAATCCCTCGTGTAGATAACCGGCTTTCATAAACAAGAAAATTTTATTCACAAAATATGTATCAGTATACTAATCAAAAATAATTATTCGAACTTTCTGAAGAGAATTTAGAATTTCTTAATAATAGTTTCATAAATAACACATGCGCGGGCTATATAGTATTAATTAAAGATTCCGTGTCTAGAAATATTACTTTAAAAATTCAATATAAAAAATTCAATACATCTTCCAATATGTCTAGAAGCATAATAAATAATGCTATGCGACATATAATGCAATTTTTTTCGTTCATATTTTCAGCATTATGCTCGGCTAAGTTCCGATTCAGAAAAATAAATTTTATTTTAGTTCTTCCTCATTTTTTATTTAAATAAATAATTATAGCTTGCGTTTCAGGTTTTATTCTAAAATGAAATTTCTTTTTTCCATCTTACCTGTAAAATTCCTAAAAATATTTAAAAAATGTTTTAATATTATTTTGGCCAACATCTTTTTCTTTCTTTTTTTCTAAGCTTTTTTTTTTTTTTCGTGCATTTTTTAATGAGTATTGATTAGATTTATTTGTCCTTATGTGTATAATTCGACCAAAATAAACCATGAGAAAAACTCTAACGAAATGTAGCAGCAGATAAAGAAAGTGTATAAGTTTAAGATATATAAAAATAAGAAATTATATGTTACGAAATTGATTTATTTATGTTTAAAAATTTTTTTACGAATAAACTTTCGATAAAAAGGAGATAGTCTTAATTCGCTTTATTTCATGTTTATAGTCTCCACTAAAAAAAAAAAAGCAGCCTTGGCAGTGGACTATAGACATCTCTTTTTCATTTGCCCTTTCCTGGAATTTGCTTCGCAGGCACTTATGATAAAAGGTGTAAATTAATAGAATCATTTTAGGTATTTTGTGAGATGACCTTCTTTATACATTTTATTCTGATAAACATGCAGCGTTTTCTTAATAATGCATGCATTTCAAAACGCAGTCGTCTCAATTTCAGCAAAGACTTTTCATGTGCAGTTTAATCTGCAACAATTGTTTTAAAATCCTTCTGTCGGGTCATTGATGTGGTTGTATGGACACGCTTCAGTTGCATTGGCTGCTGTTTTACACAGAAAGGAAACCCTCCCCCTTTCCTCTCTTTGCATCGTTCCACTTCATATCATCACATCATGTAGAACCAGTGAGGATCAGTCTTCACTTAATGTACAAAAAAATACATAAAATAACAGAACAAAATGTCACCATGGAGACAGCATCCACACACAAAAGTTTAAAATGAATCGCGAAATGCAGGTTAAACAGACAGACACGATTCATGACCATTTGCTGCTTTTGTTGAAAAGTTGTGACCCTTTTATTTATATGGAGGTCAAAAAAATTTCTCGTGTACGAAACATTTTAATTTCAAGTGTTTTGTGTTATTTTAATATAAGTTTGAAGGAGTAGATTTATTCCTTGTATGTTTTTAATAAAATCTTTTAAAATTGCAACCTTTGCTTAAGATAATAATCATCAAAATATGTAATTTGATGATAATCTCCAGATTTAAAAATTTCAACCTTCTATAATGTGTTAATCAGTAAAAATTATCTCATAATATTTATTACTTGTGTGCAACCTCCCCTCTCCCAACGCAAATGCTTTCGATAGTAACAGGTATCAAATTTTCATTTATCTAGATACAAAGACATTTGTAATTAAGCTATTTATTCCCATTTAATACGAAATTCTTTGGTTTCTTATAAGCGATCTCTTACACATTGTAGTTTATTCATTTTTATTATTATTATTATTATTATTCCAAATGTTGTATTAAATATTATAAAATGTTATTTTGACCAAGTTTTTCAAATGTTGCCCTAAATTATTATTTTCCCACTCAAACTGAATTTTGAACGAATGATGGTCAAAGTCAAAACTTTTTTTAACTGGAGCGGTGATTACAACCCAACACAAACTTGTTCTCAACAAAATGTTAAAGTAAAGTAAAAAAATAAAAAAATAAATAAAAAAATCTTATACATTATATTCCGTTATTTGCTACTAGATAAATCATTTGATTTTTCAAAAGGATATTATATCATTGGACTGTGGGATTTATAACTACATTTTAAAGTAGATAGTAATTCCATATCATGCATTCTGCAACTGGTTCCACAAATAAAAGTATCCGCCCCCTTTTCCTAAAGAAGTTCATACAAGATTTAAAAAACTAAAAAACTACGATTGTGAAGATTGACCTCAGCAATCCAGTGTAAAAAATGAAAAATAAATAAATAAACATTGGAATTACAATTACATTGAAACACAAAATTCTTTTTAAACAAGTAAGAAAAATCATGCGTTAAGCATAGATTATGAAGCACTTTCCAACACTTAATGAAATCTTTAACAAAACTTTGTTATTTAGGGAAATAATAGTGTATAGCCAAATGTACCGAAATATGTATTCCAGTACTTTTGAACAGCCCTGTATTTCATATGTCAGTTGATATAATGGGAAAATTTAGTTTAGCAAGAAAATACCCAGTAGCTTGAAATTTCTTTTTCAGCAATTCATACTATTGGATGGAAACATACTTGAATACTTTTGTTCAGCCCTGTAGTTTACATTTTACCTTTATTACACGTCAGCATTAGGCTAAAATTTACTGTAAACTAAAACACTTTTAAAACAATTGAAATCACATTCTCATAAATCATCATTCATAAGCGTCCATGTACCGAATTCTTTGCGTGTTTCTGTATATCCTTTTATGTATATTCTGCTAACATTTCTCAGTAAATTGAGTGAAGCTCAGCGTAAAAATGCATAGCTTATTTAAGAACCATGTTTAAATAATTTACGCTCATATTCAGTAACGTTGGTGAGCTCTTTGGGGTAGCCCTGTATATCAATTATAACATTTATACACACCATATAATGTGCATATATTTAGCGAAATATAAACGCGCATATCATAATTAAAATGCATTTCATCCCTCCATCAGCCATCATCGGACACATATATGGTACTTCGGAAAGAATATACTATTTGAAATCTTTTGTGTGGCCCTGTAAATGCTATGTACTTCATATTACGCAAGACAGTAGCGTATAATTTATATTAAGCTTCAGTGACATATATCGATTTTATTATGCATGAAAAAGCTTAATATATTTAAAATATGTCATACACAATTCCCCCTTTTACCATTATCTAATGGAATTCTTTTGTGTGGCCCTGTAAATGAATAATAGCTACATTTTCATCTTATATTTTATAGAATGCATATTTTAATATGTTTGACAGAGTATAACATCTTTAAAATTCCTTTGAAACGATTTTTCCCCATAGGCCTTAATGTAATGTGAAAATTTTGATTCGCCCTGTAGATAAACTAATCATGGTAGAAACTTAATTCTCGATAGGACTTATGCTAGGGTAAACGTCAATAACGTCCTAAAATTTCATGGCAATCCGAGTATATTAACGATTTTTCCCCATAGGCCGTAATGTAATGGGAAACTTTTGATTCTCTCTGTAGATAAACTAATCATGGTAGATACTTCATTTTCAGTAGGGTTCGTGCTAGGGTACTCTCAATAACGTATAAAAATTTCATAGCAATCCGAGTATATTTACGGGAGTTAGAGCGCGGACAGATGGGCAGACGGCCAGACAAACCGAATGCATTATTAAGCACTTTTCAATTTTGTTGGAAAGTGCTAAAAACTGTGCCGTAGGATTAGCTAGCCGCTTCTGCAAATCTCTCCGATCGTAAAATTTCATGTTAAACTATGCGAGAATTAAAATCATGATTAGTCATTATCTAATAATTATCGAAATTATAAATTATTTCGATTCTGTATTACTTTATTCCCTCTGCCCCTTAAAGGGCTATTTCAGCGATCCTCACCTCACCTTTCTAGTTGTTAACTTATGGGAAACATTAAATTCATGATTACTGATTACCTAATATTATTATCAATATATGGTTAAGAAAATGATAAGAATCTGAAATTTTTGCTCAAACGGAAGTTTCAACGGTTTTAGACCTTTTTACATTATTTAAAATTTAAGAAAGTACATTGGTTTCGGGCGGCTACTTTCCGATGATGAAAACCTTATTTTGACAAATATATTATGTCATCAGCCGTTTGAATTTTCTACAGGTTAACGTGGTATATTGTCATCAACGAGGGAGAAACTTGTTACAGTGAAGCGTCATCTTAATGGTGAAAAACAAATTAATTCATTTCAAAGCCTAAAATAAAGTTATGAAATAATAGTGTTCAGAATTTTCCATTTTATCGAATTGGGTGGGGGAGCGATTGCAATATTTTTCTCGCAGTTTGTATTTAAAAGAAAAAAAAAAAAAAAGTTTGACGCAAAATAATTTTTTTTTCTTTTCTCAAGAATACTTATTTTTTCTCATTGTACTTTTCTTTACGTTATTTTTCACTTGTCACATAATCGCGAATGTGTACTAAAAATTCTGTATTGTTAGTTTTCCAGTGCCGTGAAAACAGTTTTAATCCTTGAATTCTTTTTTTTTTTTTTTTTTTTTTTTTTTCGCTGCGCTAATGATAGAAAACCTTTTTAATTTGCAATTAACCGAAACTATATGAATTTCTACATTTGTTATTATTTTTATTTTTGCAATAAGTTAACTTGTTGATCTTTTTGTGCAGCATGGCATACAAATTTCCATGATTGTACTTATATTTGCTAAGTAAATTTGTTAAATTCCAACTTTTTTTTTGTTTGTTTTTCTGTAAGTAATTCAATTCAACACTGTGCTCGTGTTCGTTTGTTTCAAAAATGAATGCTAACAGTCGGCTATTTTTTTGTGTAGTGTATATGTTTTTTTATTATTTTTTTTTTTTACCTTTGAACTACTTTTTCAGTAGAAAGTTGTTTTGCTAGCTTTTAAGATAATATCTTATGCTCAATCTAACTCTTGACTGGAAGTCATCCAGCATGGCTGGTTTTCCGACTTTGGCCAGCTTTTTCGTCTTAATTTTTCTGTCGAGTTCAAGTTGAAGATCACAATAAAAAATTCAATTCTAAACATTAATGGAAGTAATTTTGATCAATTCGAACCGTTTCATTAACGATTTATTAGTTTTTAGAGCTTTCCAACTAAGTTGAAAAGTTCTTATGCATTCGGTTTGTCTGGCTGTCTGTCCGCTCTCTAACTCCCGTAAATATGGTCGGATTGCTATGAAATTTTTATATGTTATTGATGTTTGCCCTAGCACGAACCCTATTTAAAATGAAGTTTCTGCTATAATTAGTTTATTTACAAGGAAAGTCAAAAGTTTTCCATTACATTACGGCCTATAGGGGAAAATTCGTTTCAAAGGGATTTTAAAGATTTTACACCCGGTCAAACATATTAAAATTTATATGCATCTACGAGGTGCATTAAAATATGCATTCTATAAAGCATGCGGTGAAAATAAAGCTATTATTCATTTACAGGCCACGCAAAAGAATTCTATTACATTACTGTAAAGGGATGAATTGTGTGCGACATATTTTCAATATATTAAACAATTTAATGCATAATGAAATTGATATATGTCACTGAGGCTTAATATAAATTATAAGATACTGTCTTGCATAATATGAAGTACATAGCATTTACAGGGATACACAAAATATTTCAAATATTATTTTCTTTCGAAGTACTATATATGTATCCGATGACGGCTGATAAATGGATGAAATGCATTTTAATTAAGATATGCGCGTTTAAGTTTCACTAAATCTATGCACTTCATATGATGTGTATAAATGATATAGTTGTTATACAGGGCTACCCAAAAGAGTTCGCCAACGTTACAGAAAATGAGCGTAAATTACTTAAAGGTGGTGATAAGTTACGCATTTTACGCTGAACTGCATTCAATTTACTAAGAAGTATTTGCACAATATAGATAAAATGATATACAGGACAACACAAAGAATTGGCTATATAGACGCCTATTAATGGTAATTTATGAGAATGTGACTTCAGTTGTTTTAACTGTTTTTTGTTTAAAATAAAATTTAGCTTAATGCTGACGTGTATTAAAGGTTACAAGGTGAACTACAGGGCTGAGCAAAAGTATTCAAGTATGTTTCCATCTATTAGTATAAATTGCTGAAAAAAAAATTACAAGCTACTAGCCATTTTCTTACTAAATTTTCCCATTATATAGTACGTACATCAATTGATCAATTGACAGATGAAATAAAAGGCTGTTCAAAAATATTGGAATACATATTTGGCTTTATGCCCTTATTTCCATAAATAACGAAGTTTTGTTAAAGATTTCATGAAGTGTTGGAAAGTACTTCATAATCTATACTTAACGCATGATTTTTCTTACTTGTTAAATTTATAAAGATGTTATTCTCAAACCATATTTGTGTCGTAAACGTATCACATTCATTTGAAAAATATAAAGAATAAGTATAAATTTTTATCATGGAAAGACAGTAAACATAGTATAACACATGTCGTTTAATAATACCAATCAAACTTAAGCAACAAAAAGGGTATGTTGCTTTCTCGCTGCACGTATGAAATACATTAATACCTTTTTAAACAGACTATTATAAACATTTTATGAATAATAAAAAATGTATCTATTATAAGTATCTAACATATATCTATATAATACGTATCTATATAATCTCTAATATATATTTATTTTAGATCCTAAGTAGTGTAATAGTGAGAGTTCAGCGGCATGAGGTGGCGTGTGGCGGAGGAGGAGAGGAGGAAGAGGCCCACCACCTCACAGAGAGAGGAGGAGGTCCTCCACCACCACCTGAATGAAAAGCTTATCTGATGGAGAGTGTATTATACTATAGTAGGATGATGGGGAGGGTTTAAAATTGAGGGGGCTTAAATTTTTAGGGTTTGAAACTTATGAGATTATACTGTAGTAGAGGGGTGGATGTTTGGAGTCTGTTAGAGTATGATGGGATTTTTGAGAGAGAGAGAGGGGAGGGCTTATTTTTTAGGAGGGGCTTAAAATTGAGGGGGGCTTAAATTTTTTTGGGGAGTTTAAATTTAAGTAGAGATTGGATTCAACTTAGAGTAGGAAAGATATTTGAAAATGGGTGAAGGATATTTTGACACTGTTACAGTTTGATGTGATATTTAGGAAAGGGGGAGGGCTTAATTTTTAGGGGGGCTTATTTTTCTGAAAGGCTTAAATGTATTTTTTTTTTTTTTTTTTTTTTTTTTTTTTTTTCTTTAAGATTGGAATCAACTGAGAGTAGGAAGGAAATTTGAACATATCGTAATTTATGTTATAGTAAGATGAGATTTTAGGAAAGGGGAGGGCTTAATTTTTAGGGGGGGTTAATTTTTAAGAGGCTTATTTTTTTTTTTTTTATTTAGGATCTGAAGCTTCTAATATCATACTATAGTAAAGGGGTAACCTCCTCATTTTCCAAACTTCACCCCCCGGAAGATTTTTATTTGGGTGCTGCTCTTTGTTGGATTGAATTTTCGTTGGAAATTAATAATTTTAAAAAAAATTGAGTCTGATCAATTAAGCATTGCCCATCTCGCCTGTGAGATTATCGTGTATTGCGATAAGGAGGAAGACGAGTCTGATCAATTAAATATTAATCACAATTGCCCATTGCTCATCACGCCAGTGGCCGCAGAACCGGCCTTCTTCTTCTTTCGTTGGAAATTAATAATTTTTTTAAAAATTGAGTTTTCCAAAAGCCTTTAGTGGGATTCGAATAAGTTTTTATTAGAATAGAAAATTAAATAATAATTTGAACTTTTTTTGAATATTATTATTAGATAAAATTATTTCAAGATTAAATAGGAAGTTAAATAAACCTTCTGTAATTACTATTAATGTTTTTATATTACAATCGAACCGTTTCCAACTTAAAATACTATCTTATCAGCACGTATTCACTGTCTTGCACAAACATCTGATAACCAAACAATTTTAACAGGAACTAGCTGATACATGAAAAATATCAACTAAGATTAGATTTCACTTATTTACAAATAACAAGAAAGAGAACTTTGTTTGATGTTTCAACTAAGCTTTTTAAAACGACAATTTAATTTTACCAAACCATTATGTATGTTTTTTTTGTAGGTTCCCTGTTTTCTTCAATTTTCATCAACGTTAGAGCAGCAATGAAAATATTTTTTAAACAGTAATATTGTAAAATATGAATTTTACATTTTTAACTTTAGTTTACCTAAACCTTGATTATTCATACACGTTGATTTTTACACCTTTCAAAATATATAAACTACTTCATTATTAATTATTTTTCGATGTATAGTTCTAATAATCGGTTAATTGTCATACATTCATTTTAGTAAGTTTGCTGTATTCACATAAAAAGTGTTTTTACAAGTTATCATCTATTAGTCGATCACGACAAATGTAAGCAATGTATTACTTTAGTATAGTATTGTTTTATCACTGTGCTGAAAATAAGTTATTCTTTTTCCGTTAATTTTCACATGAATTTTCTTATCAATTAGAAAAAATTACAACAGCATGATAAACACCAGATAACATCGAGCCTTACCTATCAAATACCATCATATTATCAGATTACTTTGTAAACCAATCCTATTATTTTTTAAAAAAAACAGTAGCGCCTCCTAGAATTCATATCAGTATAAATCGGTATAATCAGTATAAATTCATCACACT
>OZ025290.1:119208944-119211444 GCA_964019185.1 Maratus speculifer
AAATAATTATTTTAATAAAAATTGTCATTTGTAAGTAACATTATTGAACGAACTTGGAAAAATTAACTTGGCAAAACAGGTTTTCGCTGTTCCAACTTAGTAATATTCATAAGTTTATATGTTAATCAACCTGTTTGGTTATGTCCCAGCATGGCTTTATAAAATATATCTTAAAAAAACCTTTAATATTAATGTTTAAAAATATGCAGTTAGTCTTTTATAGATAATTATTTTCACTTCTTTCATTTAAAAACATTTTAAAATAAAATTAATACAGTTACCAATTTATCTGTGTGTTATGAAATGTGCATGCAAAACTTTTAATTATAATTTTCACATTTTTAGTATTTCAAATTATTGTTTTCAAGGTGTGCTAAAATTTGGAAAAATATTTAATTTTCATGCATAATTAAAATAAAATAGTTTAATAATAAAGACACATTTAACATTCTATACTCACCATCGCAAATGCACGTCCAACGCAGTCAAATATTTGGGAAGAAATGAAAAATTCAAAGTCCTTATCAGAAAATGTTATCAGATAACTATATCAAAAGATCTGTGACGTCAAAGAACATGTATCATCAACTGATCACGTGATGTATACCACGTGACTAGTGCTAGATATCTTAAAATACAGGATATGAAAATTCCCTAGATTAAAACAAATGTTGATTGTAACTAATATCTGTGATATCATGTTTTGTTAAACATTTTAACAAAGAATTAATTAAACTAATTAATTAATTAATTAATAATTATTAGAATGATTAAATTATTTAATAAATGAATGTTTATAAGAACCAATCTAGAAAACAAAGCACTAGTCACGTGGTATACATCACGTGATCAGTTGATGATACATGTTCTTTGACGTCACAGATCTTTTGATATAGTTATCTGATAACATTTTCTGATAAGGACTTTGAATTTTTCATTTCTTCCCAAATATTTGACTGCGTTGGACGTGCATTTGCGATGGTGAGTATAGAATGTTAAATGTGTCTTTATTATTAAACTATTTTATTTTAATTATGCATGAAAATTAAATATTTTTCCAAATTTTAGCACACCTTGAAAACAATAATTTGAAATACTAAAAATGTGAAAATTATAATTAAAAGTTTTGCATGCACATTTCATAACACACAGATAAATTGGTAACTGTATTAATTTTATTTTAAAATGTTTTTAAATGAAAGAAGTGAAAATAATTATCTATAAAAGACTAACTGCATATTTTTAAACATTAATATTAAAGGTTTTTTTAAGATATATTTTATAAAGCCATGCTGGGACATAACCAAACAGGTTGATTAACATATAAACTTATGAATATTACTAAGTTGGAACAGCGAAAACCTGTTTTGCCAAGTTAATTTTTCCAAGTTCGTTCAATAATGTTACTTACAAATGACAATTTTTATTAAAATAATTATTTAAAACCTTGTTGAGTTCAAAAGATATTTAGTAAAATGTTAGTACAATTCTAAAAGAAGTGTGAAGACCTTGTCTGTTAACTTTAAATTTGTGAATTAAATGAATTTTTTCAAGTTTTACCATGCACATGCGAAGGTTACATTTAAGTAAGAAAAAAAAATATATATAATATAAGACATTGTTTTTTCGATTAAAAAGGACGAGTCTTGCATCTTAAAATTTTGTTCATGTGTCGATAAAAGCTTTTTGGTTAGTAGGGTAAATAAATAGCTGATTGCTAGGGAAAATAAATAGTTGGTTACGAAAAATGTTGGTTGGTTAGTTGATTAAAACTTATCAAACAGTTGAATGGTTGGATGGTTGATTAAAACTTATCAATGAGATGCAATTAAAGGGGAGAATCTAATAACTTAACAACTTTTTTTATTATTATTTGAAAACATTTTTATAAAGTTAGTATGACTTTTAATGAAAACAGGAAAGTATCAACTGCTTTTATACATTTGCTAATGTTTATAAGTGTTTAACTAAGAAAGTTCTGTAATGTTGGTAGTAAGATAATATGATGTAAATAACATACACACATAAATCAGTAAATCGGTAAACTCATTTTTTGATAAGTTGTAATTTTTTTTTTTTTTTTTTTAACTTGTAAAATATTTTTTTTAAACATTTTTTTTTTTAAACTTGTGAAATATACATAGATACATTTTTTTTTTAATTTATGAAATATTTTTTAAACTTTTTTCACAAAGTTTTATTTTTTGTAAACTTATGAAACTTTTTTTTATTTTGAAAAGAGTTTTATGAAGTTATTTTATCTTTTAATAAAACAAGATAGTATATTAATGCGTTGCTTTTATACACATCCTAATGTTTATATGTGTTAAACTATAAATGTATGTTAACTATAAATGTATGTTGCAGTAAGATAATACAGTGAAAATAATGTACATGCATACATAAATCAGTAAACTCATTTTTGATGAGATGTAATACATTTCAACTTTTGTGAAATAAATTTTAAACATTTAATTTCTATTGATATTATTTTTTCTAT